>SCDT01002464.1:0-15329 GCA_004143765.1 Drosophila melanica | reverse complement strand
AGTAGTGGGGGCAAAGCGCAGCTGCTTGGCAATTTCTGTGTACATGTGCTCGCATACATATGCACGTCCAGAAAGTCTTGCGTTTTCCTAGGAATTTTTTTAGGCAACGGTTAAATTGAATTTTAACACAACGAAGTCAAGTAACGCGGAGGTCCAGGTTCGAATTCAGCGATGGTATGGTAGAGCAATGTTGAGTTATTTTATTTTTTCGTTATTTATAATGATTATTGTTATTAATTTGTATCGTTTTAATAACAAGTGCAAAATTTTCGTTTTCGTTGACTTTTTGCGATGGTTAACTAATGTTATATCATTCGTCAAAAATGTGGTAGTGTGGTGCAGTTGGTAAGANCGTTGACTTTTTGCGATGGTTAACTAATGTTATATCATTCGTCAAAAATGTGGTAGTGTGGTGCAGTTGGTAAGAGTCGTGCATCTTAAGACGGGGGAGACCGAGTTCGAGCCCCGGCTGCGGAACATTTCTTTTTCCGTTGGTAATTGTTTTTGTTTTTTTTTATTGTTTTTAACAGGATCAATTCTCATCAACTGCCGAGAGTGTGTGTGAATGTGTTCATTTCTGGGTTCAGGGTATCTACTAGTCGGGCGGTCCCGACTAGAGCAATCTCACTTGTTTTGTGTGCATTTTGTGTGGCTGTTGAGCCCGGCGTGGCAATCAAACAACTATCAGCGTCACCTATCATGTCGATAGGAACACTAAACACTTTTGGCTTGAATGTTAATTTGTTTTTTCATTTAAATTAAATACAAATTGTGTCGGTGTCCACAAGAAAATGTCTATTATTTCAAAGAAATGTTTTCCTGTTGGGCCCACTTAAATAAGTTATTCTTTATGCACCTCGCCTTCTACGCCAATGCTGCAGACATCGTCAACCAAGTATGATCCTGGATAAGCAAACACAGCAAGCATATAGTCAAATCCGCTGTAATATGCTGCAGGAAAAGGATTCCACTGGATACTAAACAAATCGATCAGTCTCCCTCTTTGATAAATAAAATGTTGGAATTATGAGCATTATGATATTAATGAAACGGAGCAAGTTATGGAAAAAAAAAATGATAAACTTGATCTGCGTATGATATGTTGAGGGTATACTTAATTCTATATAACTATTTTATTTTTAGGTGACACTAAAAGTAGTGTACTTTCCCGCAAATGACAACGATTGGATATACTATGCGCCCAATACGGACAATGTAAGAAATCTCATGGACTCTGTGCGTAGAGAATTTCAATTTTTAAGCGACAGTAAGATTAATAAGCATGTTCGTGTTTTGTTTTAAAACAGATATTGTAGTATGAATTCTTTATCAAACTATTTGCAGACATGCGTGAGTATAATAATAGCGTGGAAATGCAACTGGAAATGGAACAGCAGTGCACAGGCAGTTGTTTTGGCATCAATTTTCAGAAGCTGCCCGATCCAGGCACTGGAGAGGGATTGAAATACAGTATCAGCTCTAATAAAATGCGTATATCGCCCAAGAAGCGCTTTGTAAATGACGAAAAAATCAATCATCAGAAGAGTGCGTATCGTCGATTTCAGACCTTTGATTGTTATTGTCCATTAACTAAATATCCCTATCATTACAGGTGACGATGAGTATGTGCGTGAGGGATTTTTAACGCTGCAGAATGTTATTGATCGTCAGTATATGCTGTATCAAGGAATCAACGCCGACTACAAACTACTGTTAAACGTCATACCCAATTTAGAGTTTAGCACCTCAGATAGCTATCGTCTAATCAATTTCGGGGCATTTTTTAGTATTCTGTTTAGTATGTTACTGTTGGTCACATTTCTGGTGCCATTTGTCGAAGAGAAACAGAATGGCCTCAAGGCGTTTCTCAATCTGGTCACACCCATGAGCTTTTTGAACGGCCTCAGCTTTTTCCTTGTACGTTTTGTGAAGTATTCCGCATTCCTTCTCGTTAGTTTAGCTATCGCCTACCATTTTGACGCCGTGGGTCATATTGGTTTTATATATATATTTACGTTGTTTCTGCTTTATATTATTGCAAATATGTCGTATGCTTACCTGGTTTCTGTGTTCTTTCATTCGGGTAAGCTGTGCATCTTTCTCCATGCTTCGTTTTGCTTAAAAATATTTTTATCTTTTTATATTTGATTATGTCTGACAGTGTTCTACGCAAAAGTTGGCGGCTTTATACTCCTCATTATACCCTATGTGTTTAATATTGCAAGCAATTGGTTCACCGCATACATTTTTTGCACCAATACATTTTTAGAGGGCCTTAATGTGCTACAGACCTTCGTCCATAAGCGTAAGTTAAACAAAATTTTTTTTATTATTTTAATAAATTATTTAAATAGCTTTACAGAAGGTATATTTATTTGCCGATATTTACAATCTAAACAATCGGTTGTGGTGCAAAAAAAAATTTAAAACAAGAACATTGCAGTCGGGCGATACCGACTGCGTTATTGTCGTTAACGTCTTCAAATAAAATATTCCATAGCTCCCATATATCAAACCCCCATAACTTTGTCAAAAGTGAACCGATTTTCACGTTTGAGGGCATTTTGATCATGATTTGTCCTATATATTGACTCCACATTCAAAATATATTCATTTTCGAAAATACAATTTTTTTGAATTTTTTGGTCAAAAAAGCATATACTCCCCCCTTGTGAAATTTGGAAAAAAAATTTTTGTTCAAAATTTGGAATTGCGAATTTATAGTTTTAATCGATTTTATTTGTCACAATTAGCGTAAAAAACAACATTTGAGGTGATTCTGAGGGGGTAAAATTTTTGGTCAAAAATCATCCCAAAATCGCAAAAAATTTTGACATGTAAAGTTGTCAGATTCCATAGCTCCCATATATCAAACCCCCATAACTTTGTCAAAAGTGAACCGATTCTCACGTTTGATGACATTTTGATCGTGATTTGTCCTGTATATTGACTCCACATTCAAAATATATTTATTTTCGAAAAAAAATTTGTTGGTCAAAAAAGCATGCACTCATGTACTCAATCGATTTTATTTGTCACAAGATATATACGGGGGCAGAAGAGGCGTTATAGTGTGCGTGGCCAGGATATCAAGCATGCAATCAGCTTTCTACATACCAAATATCTTTAAAACTGTGGGAAATATTCACTTTTTTGGGAAATATTCACTTTTTATCGATTTGCGATTTGGGGTGTATCGACATGTTATCGTATTGCCAGCCTCCCAGTGGGCGTGGCACAAAAATCTTAACACTTTGTCTGAAGAGGATAACTATAAGTATATATCTGAAGCTTCAAGTCTCTATCTTCAATAGCGCCGAAAAAAGTTGCGTTCATCTGGACGGACAGACGGACAGCATGACTGACATTGCACAAACCCAATATACTAGTTTCACTTCGTGATTGGAGTTAGATAATTAAACTTGTATTTCTGGCTTTATTAACTTTTAAATCTTTCACAGATCGTCATTTTGGAGGCGCCGATTTGTTCCGAGTTATCAAAGATGATTCCAGTCGTTTATTTTCGATTTACGTTGTGCTCATCTGTCAGACCATTTTATACGCATTGCTTTACAATTACTTGGTGTGCGTATTTCCCGGAACCGGCGGTCTCAAGCGACCATTCTTATTCGTATTTAATGTAAGTCCCATTTAGAGCTGGCGCGCTTTAGCCGTTAATTACAAAAATTTCGTGTTACGTTTAGCCTGATACATATAAAAAGCGACAGCGGAACGAGTACACCACATCGCCGCGAGGTACCCATGCCGTCATTATCAGTGATCTGTGCAAGAAATTCCAGACAAGCAAACGCGAAATCCACATTGCTGACCATTTAGATATGACAATCAATAACAAGGAGATCACCGTACTGCTGGGCCACAACGGTGCTGGCAAGACAACCATAATGAACATGATTATGGGTAAGCTGATTATGTTATAGTTTAGCCTTAGTTATTACTTTGCGCTTACCCCGCTTTTCTAGGCATTGTGCCAAAGGATGCTGGCAAAATAGTCGCGTGCAGCGAACGCGATGTTGCCTCATACCGCTACCTGATCGGTTTCTGTCCACAACATAGCGTCTTCATGAGCTACATGACATGTAAGCAGCATTTGGAGTTTTTTGCACAGCTGCGCGGTATGAAAGACTCCGAAGCACGCAAGTGGGCGGATCAGACGCTATGTCAACTGAATCTGCAAGACAAAGCCAATGAATATGGTTGTAAACTATCTGGCGGCATGAAGAGACGCCTATCGCTTGGCATTGCAATTGCTGGCAACACTAAGTTAGTGGATAAAATATATATATATATATATACACCCTGCACAAACTAACTCAAATTTCATGTTGGGTCCACTCTACTATATATGTATTTTGTATTATTTTGTATAGTATAGTTATTACGTGCAATTATCTTTTAACACGGCCTGTTGTTAGGGCCATCCGCTTAGACTTACACGAGATTCAATTACCTACTTTTCCTTTTTTTTTTATTAGTTTTACTGTAACTCTAATACTGTATAAACCAATCTTACTTAAATACCGGTGTACATTATCTTATCTACTTAAGCATTGACCTAATTGTACATATATTATCATTGGGCTTTAAGCTGAATACAGGGTATCGCCCAAAGCACTTTTGTTTACTTAAATTTTTTCACATATACGCTACTATAGCATTCATCTTATTCTACATATACATACATTTTAGATATTTTTAAATATGTTCTTATTATATTTTCTTACAGAATTGTCATCCTAGACGAACCATCGTCCGGCTTGGATATTGAATCGCGTCGCGAACTTTGGGACATTTTGCTGAATCTGCGAAAAGAGAAGGCTATTTTAGTGAGCACACATTACATGGAAGAGGCCGAGATGCTGGGCGATACCATCTGCATATTGGCCAATGGCCAACTGCAAGAGATCGGTTCGCCCCTAGAACTAAAGCGTAAATCGGGCACTGGCTATCGCCTAAAGCTGCAGGCCCATGAGACGAACTTTCGGGAGAATGAAACCCTTCAACTGATTCGAGACTTTATACCGACTGCAACATTGCAGGTTCGAATTTGAGCACAACTTTTAATATTATATAGTCCTGATTTATTAACACAACTCTTTTCGTGCAGAATATTGTAAAGCCCACGGTTTATATTTGTCTACCGTATGACTATCAAACAAAATATAAAGAAATGTTACGCAGCTTGGAGGCAAAAGAGAACGAATTGGGCATTGAATCAATTTCAATCACAGACACCTCGCTGGAGACCGTATTTCTAAAGTGAGTGCATGCAAAAATCGTGTCTGAGTTTAAATCTTTTAACCGTTATTCTTTTTTAGCTGTGCTGGAGAATGCGATCAAGTGGATACACCCGCTGCTGGTATTCAATTTGATTCACCACTGCTGAAGCATCAATATAAACGCCTTCGGATTGAGCCCGATTTTTGGCGGCTTTGCTTTGCAATTTTCTATAAAAAATACACATTTTTGTCAAACAACGCGCTTTACGCCGCATGCATGGTAAGTAAGTTAAACCCAAACCAAACCACAACCCACAAAAACTCCAATTAACTTAGGAATAGCAGTAAAGTCGTTTCGTATAAAAACACTTAAAAACAGTCAAAAACGGTCATAAATATGATTTTTCTTTGTGAAACTATTAAACTGATTTTCCACGAAATTTTGCTAGTAATTATTTTGTCAGAAATTTTAAGGTGGTCTTTATTAAATCAAATTTCACGCTTCCAATGGGCGTATGCAAGATTTTAACACCTATTAATGAGTATTATTATTATTCATGAGAATATAGTCCATGTTTCACATGAATATAATGCATTTGCATTGCAAAATTGATATATTGAATTGATAATTGATAATACAAACCGACTAACTGACCTTAAGCCAGGCGTAAAAAAAAAATGATAGAGTCAACTTAAAATTTGCAATCTTTGGCTGATTACGTCTTTATACATATATATAAATATAACAAGTGTCATTGGTGATTTGTTTGTTGAACCAAGAATTGATTCCAATTCTTGATAAAGTTATCATAAACACATTATAAAAGCAATACAATGGCTAATGACTTATGACTAATGACTTTGAACGTAAGCAAACAATTCTATGACTAATGACTTCGATCGTAAGCAAACATTTCTGGTGGGGCTTTTTAAATGGCTTTTCGAACTTTATATTATATTATTAAAATATATTAAATTTTTAACATTAACACTTTTTATTAGTTTAAATTTTAACTCTATTATTATGCATTATTATTATTTATTATGCATCATTATTATTATTTAAACGCAAACCTCAGGACAAAAGAACTGAGTGCTATAGTCGAAATTACCCTACAGCTAGTTTCGAGAGGGAGGAGGCAGGGAGAGCAGCTATGAATTTTATACCAATTTTAGGGATTTTTCAGATAATCGATTGCGGCAAAAACTATTTTGGGTACCGTTACATCGAATCATTTTTGTAATTGTTATTTTCTCTATCTGTGTTGCAGTGGAGCCTACCTCTTTTAGCCGTCGGCGGTGCGATTTTCTTCATGCACAACTTGTCCGTGGTGACCAATGAGGCAGCATTGCCGCTGAATCTGAGCCAGCTGCGCACGGGAAGTGTTTACATATACAATCCGACAGGTGGGCACGAGCAGGTGGAGCAAAAGTTGCGTCAATACATACAACAGAGTGGTCTCAATGCGAAGACGCTTACGCTGCGCAGCAATAATACGCGGGAAGGTAGATAATCCAAATGCCTTCCACTGAAATTTGAATTGAACTAAAATTGTGCACATTTCTTTTCACAGAGTTACTGCAGCTGCAGCGCGATAATTTGGCTGACTTTCTGGAGGACACCATTGGCATGATTGAAATCGGCGGAAGTGACACGCCCACTTTGAAGATTTTCTACGCAAGCAATCGCTACCATAGCAGCGTCATACTCGTCAATACGGTGAACACGTGCATGCTGCAGCTGCACAGTCGTCAACCGGATGCACATATCGATGCCACCTACGTGCCCATTAAACGCTTCTTCAGCGACGTCAGCTCCGCCCGACTCGAATACTATGTGGTCATCGTGACGACCGTCATATTCCTAAGCATGTTCTACTATATTGCGTTGCCGTTCCGGGAGTATGCCAACGGCTTTCGCCAGCTGCAACCCATGTCGCGGTACACGTACTGGTTCGCCACGTTTGTATTCGATCTGCTTTTGCATGCGCTGGTCTGTTTGGCCCTGTTTATATTCCAGCGATTGATAATGCCCGAGGAACTGTACGCAACTGACGACCAGCAGTTGATAGTCATTAGTATTTTCTTTTACGGCGTCAGCTATTTGCCCATTTTGTACGCGCTGGGCAATAACTTTAAATCTATATCAACGATTTCTACTTATCTGCTGCTTATGGTTATCGTTTCAGGTGAGTAATCGACTACTGCTAATTGTACACATATACTAATTGAATGCCTTTGTTATCGCTGCAGAAATTGCTCCGCTAATCACCTCCAGCAATGTTGAGGCCATGAAAGTGCATTCGACAAAGATCGCCTTTCTACGTTTTCTGCCCGATTTCAATTTGAATCACCAGTTGCGGATCATTAACGAGAACCTTATAGCAAAGCGCAGCAAGTCGAGGGAGCCGCTGAAGCCCACCAGCGAATTTTTTTTCTATGCTCTGACTGTTTGTGCCATTGTGATGAGCTTCTTCACTGTTGTGCTGGAGCAGAAATACTATCGGCGACAACTGCGTGACTTCTTTATTGGCAAGTCCTGTAAGGTTCCACCGAAGCGCAAGAGCCCATCTGGTATCTGTCCACTACAGGAGCTGGAATGCTATAGCGAATGCGCCAAAGAGGCAAGGCTTGTTAATCAGCTACTGGAGGAGCAATCGACGGCACATGACTATCCACTGATTGTGAATAAGCTGCACAAGAGCTATGCCGGCAAACCGGCTGTCAGCGGCATTAGTTTTGCCGTCAAGCGTGGCGAATGCTTTGGCCTGTTGGGCGTCAATGGAGCTGGCAAAACGAGCACATTCCAAATGATATCCGCCAATAAGGTTGTAGACAGCGGCCAAATTCGAATCGAGAGCATTGACATACGACGCGATGAGGTCGCCTATCGCCAGCAATTTGGCTATTGTCCACAGTACGATGCGCTAAACGAATTCATGACAGCCGAGCATCATCTGCGTCTAATGGCGCTCCTGCGCGGTCTCAATTTGAATGCCGATGAGCCAGGCGGGGTGGCGTCAAGCGTTGAGTACTGGCTGGAAAAAATGCATTTACTCAAATATCGAAATGAGCCCGTACGCAACTATTCGGGCGGTACAAAACGCAAACTGTTGGCCGCAATGGCTATGATCGGAGCACCGTCTTTGATTCTGCTGGACGAGCCAACCACTGGCGTGGATCCCATATCGAGACGCTTTTTATGGCAGTGCATAAATGAATTCCAGAAAATGGGTGGAACAGTGGTTCTGACATCGCACAGGTAACCTTGAACAATAATCAATCAATCAATCAATATATGAATCCTATATCTTCTATTCGGTATAGCATGGACGAATGCGAGGAATTGTGCAATCGATTGGCTATCATGGCGAAAGGACAATTCAAATGCCTTAATAATATTTGCGCATTGAAACGACTGAGCGGCTTCACTATTAAACTGAAAATGAAAATGGACACAGAGACGGACACAAATGTGGCGAAGATTACCAACGCTCTAAAGGAACAGTTTGCGAATTTAGATCTCCGTGAAAATCATGCTGGTACATTAACCTATTTTGTAAGGACAGACCAGCAGATACTTTGGTCAGCGGTATTTACAGTAACCGATCTGTACTTGGCCGATAAACTTAACCATTTAGTCGAGTATTACTCAGTGAATGAGTGTACATTGGAGGATATTTTTTTAAAAATCGAGAAACAATCGAAATCAGAGCCCTCAACACCAGAGTCGACAGAGTCGATACGAGAGTTGCCGGCGCCAGCTTCGATGACCCTGGCATCGATGAATCTGGCATCGAAGTTGGCGCCATGTTCAGTAAGCAATGTGTAATCGGCGTCCGCGTCGAAGCATACTGCCCGTCTTCGTTGACAGTTATGGCCGTAGTAATCTGGGCCGCTGCACGAACGATTTCCCCGCGACTAATTCTAACTTATAAATTAAAATTATAGTGAACTCAAATTATGCGGTATGTATTTGAGATGTCTTACTTACTTTATTTTCTATTAATTTTTAGTTATACCTATAAATAAAAAGTACATTTACATTAATAAAACAATAATTGTTTACTATTGTATATATTTATTATTAACCTTAGTAATTTCATATATAATACTAACCATTTTTTCTCCCAAATATAGCTACAAAATTCCTTCAAACATGTACATACAATTGTATTTAGCGTGCATTTTGTCTGTGAGATGCCCTTTGGTGCCATTTGGTGACATTTGGTGACACAAGACAAAACAATAATCAGTAAACCGAGTTTCGAAAGTCGACGCTAACTGACCGTTGCCAACTTGACGCACATCACATTTTGGCGGTTAGAGTTGCACCGCATCGTTCTGAACCAGTTCGTTTAAACAAACAAAGTACGCCGTCTGTTCGCGTCTGATTGTGCTTCTTTATATTGTCAAAAATTATTAACAAAAAGAGAACGCGGATACATTTTGCTTTGTGTATGAAAAAGCGCACTTGGCTATTCTCGGTATAACGCAATTACGCACTGGCTTTATGTTCTTATTGTGCAGCAAAGAAGAGGCACAGTTAATTTAAATGAGCATCCGATTGCTATCGACGTGGCATGCGATATATTGCAGAGCTGCCATTGCTTTAGAGTGACCACATTGCTTGCGCATATTCATCAGCTGTGCAGGTGGAGTAAAAACGTGATATTAAAAGTGAATTAGCGCGTTTGTAAATGGTGAAAAATTGGATTTGAAATAAGTGTTGTGTGCGGCGTGTGTGCTTTTACCAGTAATTTACTTATTATATCCTCATGTGCTGCTTATAACATATTCCTGTGCATGATTGGGACAACAGGTATGTACGAATGCTTTTTATAAATTTCGCGAAATTAATTAATATTATATATGCTGGTGAATGAACTTTTTCGCAAACAAACCCAAAGCTGTTTTGTATTGCAATTTTAAAGTGTTAACTGTAAATCTCTATACCCCGTTTACCTTTGCTACGCTTGACCTTGAACTATTGCCAACTGGACATTATGTATGTATGTATGCATGTATGTGTGCCTGTTCACTTGACTGCAGCTGAGGAACTTTGCAGCCAGCATGTTAATGAGTCAAGTTATATTTAGTTCTTTTGCAGCCATCTATTTGCATACACAAATTTGCAATGTGTCTAGCAACATTCAAATGGACTTTGATAACCAAAAAGTGGGTGGCTACTCTTGATTTAACATAACTAAAATGCAAATTTCACTTTAAATATTGTATAAATTTTTTTTTTTTTTTAAGAAGAATAGCATAAAAATCTGATTAAATTTTGATGTGTTTGAAATTTGAAGTAATATGAACTAGAACCATATATGGGGCATTTTAAAGTCGCCCTCAAGTATATGATCTCATTTTTAAAGATTTTCGATCGATCTTAAATTATTCAAGCTATTGCCCTCTTAATTGTTAGAATAAACAAAAGAATTCGTCATATAATTTTTTTTTGGCAATTTGCTTTTTGCATTAGTGGCCCAATCAGCAGGCTCAAATTCGAGTTTCATCGCTGCAATTCGATTTGTAAACGAAACGTTTTAGGGCTTGGCCAGAATGCGGCTCACGTTCGAGCCGTCAAATAGGCTCTCGAGTGTATCCTAATTTAAATTGAACGCAGTGCAATGAGGCATTGACATTAACGCTAACAGGCTGACAATTGTACGCACTTGTTGGCGGGGTGAGGAGGAAGAGGAAGAGGAGGAGGAGGAGTAGGGTAGCACACGTGCCGTTAAAGCGAAAATGAAATTTAGATCAAATTACAATTCTCCTGTTTTTGTTGTGTTTTTAATTCAATTAATTTGAATGCTCTCGATGGCATGTCAAATGAAATATTTACGCAGCTGTCCGGCCTCCGAGGAACTAGAATATAGCATAAAAATAGTTGTCCTCAATGCTGGTCAACCCCCAAAAGGGCCGACGCCAAGAAACCCAACCCCAAGCGTCTGCTTTTCACTTTGTTCATTTTCGTGACTGTACTTTGGGGAGCGGCGCACCTTTTTAGATTACTCGTGCTTGTCTGTCCAACTTGGCCTTTAGTTTTAATGCTTCTTTATGTTGGCGCTTCGATTAAAGCAGCATATTTGTGAACGTCTCCGGACCCGGTTGCGTGCTAGCTCCAGTCTTGGGCTTGGCTTTGCCGGGTGGGCTGCTCAGCACTTTAAGGGCTGCTTTATAAAATATGTATATATATATTGTCTAAATATAGTATTATATATTATATTATAAACTTTGCACTGTTTTACAGCTTCTATTGGAAATTCATATTTTTGTGCGTGTTCGCGTAGTAGAAAAGAGAATAGGGAATATATTTATTCACGTGTATATTCAAGACAGACGAAGTGTAAACATGTTTTGTCAGATTAAAATTAACAAAAATTTTGACAGATTTGAGGGCATTTTGGTCTCTCGGATCCATAGCTCCCTTACTTCAAAATCCCATAACTTTGTTAAAACTGAACCGAGTTTTATGTTCGACGGCATTTTAATCATATTATGAAAATAAACATTTGCGATTTTTTTTCCCTCTTTTTACTCATTTTTCAAAAACAAAAGCAAATTTGTATTTTTAATCAAATGTGGGTACCGTAATGAGTTTAATAAAATAACACTTGGCCCGATTCGGAGGGTGTTTAATTTTTAGTCAAAATGCATGCTAAAATTGACAAAAAGTTTTACATGATCAATAATAACTTTGTGAAAACCGAACCGATATTAATAGTAATTTTATTTTAAACTGTAGAAAACTGAATACTACATTCAAAATATTTGCACTTTTTAAAATTAATTTTTTTACAAAGTTCTTTCTTGTTAATTCTTTTTGTTAATTTAAAAAAAAAAAAACCAGAGTATTTTGCGGCTGGTATCTATTTGTAATTCCCAGGCATAATCAAATCTCATGTTTTGTTACATATCTGATGATCTCGCATATTTTTTGACATCCTTCTGACTGTTGTCAGCATTCACTTTCGTTTTTTTTTGCTGTATATTAAAAAAAAAAAAAGGAGCAACGACAAACATGCTTGAAAGGCGTTCGACCAAAAAGTCATTTGCACAGCATTCATGTGGGACTCCTTATGCTTGATAGCTTTTTGCGAAGCTCGGCAGGATTTGCTTGTGCGCCTTCTATCCTTTCTTATTCCACTTTCTACTTTTTGTGCTTTTTCTTTTCTTTTTTTTTTTTTGGCCGTTTACAATGAACGAAACAATTCGGTGTAGACATACCGCAAGGACACTCTTGTCCTGACATGAATATTCATGTTTTTAGGCTATTTTCAAGGCTTTGGGTACATAAATTAGCTTCAAATTGTATTTGATTGTCCTTGGAGATGGGTCCATTTGGTTTCTTGTTTTCTTGTTTTCTGTTTTTTTTGTTACAATGGATTTTAAATGTAGCCAATATATTTTACGGCATCGAGTTTTTATGGGCCATTTAGGGAAATTTACGGAAAAATATTAGTTTGTAGATATTGTAATAAAAATGTTAATAAACTCTTAGTAATTTAAACTTAGTTTACCTACCATTAAGTACAGGGTATTAACAGTTATTTGTCACGATTCTGATGATGCACTGAAATGAAAGATTGATGAGCCCGAAAGCTGCTCAAGGTTGTGCCACATTTTGTTTTTGTTTTTGTGTTCTTGTTTGCCCGCAAAAATGTTGGGCAAATAGAGACGGGTATTGGATAAACAGCAGATAACTGGGCACTTTTATCGCTGCGGCTATAAAACGTGATGCTGGGCTTCAGCATCGCCACAGTATTCGATTGATACCAAGATGCAACAGCAACTCCTTCTGACTTGTCTCAGCTGCTGTTTGCTGCTGGTGGCCGCCGTCACGGAACTGCCCGAGGAGGCGGCCACAACGGATGGCTTCATTGATCTAACCGGAGATGTGTTTCTGCCGGAGTTGCCAGAGCCAACTGACCAGGAGTCGGAATTGATGATGGCGCACAGAATCAATTGGTTGACATTTGCACAGGGCTCCGATGATGGCAAGGAGCTGGGCAGAGTGGCGCGGGCTGTGGATGCGGATCCACGCGATGGCAACACTTGTCCCATCAGCGCGGAACGCGGCCTGACCGGCCTCATACGCAATGCCCGACCGCTGCTGCCCGCCGAGCGTTTGCGCAACATTCTGGCCAATGCCCGGGAGGATCCGGAGGTGCGTCCTCTGCTCCAGCTGCTGCGCAGCGAACAGTTCAGGGAGCGGGTGAGCCGACTGCGCAACAGCAAAGAGGAGGCCGTGCTGCGGGATTACGTGTGCCAGGCCCTGAAACTCAACCACGCCCACTACGTGGAGTATGTGCGTCTGCTGTTCAATGCGCAGAGCAGCGAACCGGCCAGCACTCCGTTGCCCAATCGCCGCAAGGGCGTCCGCGGACTGTTGCTGGACCTGCGCGATGCACTGCCGCGGGCCGAACTGCGGGATCTCTATCGCCGCCAGCTGGCCATCGATAAGGAACTGTCCGAAGCTGTGCGTCGCATACGCGGCACCGAGTTCCGGCGTCTGCTGGCCAATGTGCGCGCCCTGCCAGAGTATCGTGCGGTGCGGGACGATCTGGCCAAGGCCGGTGTGCCGCTGCAGCAGTTACTGAATCTGATCGCCAATGCTCTGGGCTGGGGCTCACTCGACCTGGGCAGTGAGACGGAGATCTTAATAGCTTGAGCTCTATACGAATAATTATTACTCTCAAGTTTTCTATTTATTCGATACTCTTTCAAAATTTTCATACATATAAATTATTGATATGAATTTAATTTCCAGAATTTTACTATTAAAGTTTTAATATTCATTTTAGACATTGCAAGAAATTTTTACGAAAAACTTCTACTTTCAACTTTTCAATATATTCATTATTTTATTCTTTATATCTTTATAAATCTATATATAAAAACTTATTAAAAGACTTATCAAAGATGATTTACTTTAACAGTGCATTAAGTAACATATTTTGTATATATATGCATATATATATATATATTTATTTATATATTGTATGTCAAAGACGTTCTCGAATATATCAGCTTTAGAATTTTTCTGCTTCGTCGCGCAATTTGTTTGTTGTCTTTTGCACAATGTTTGTTTATTTTGACACGTTCGCTGTTGTTGTTGCTGCTAGTTGTTTGTTATTCATTAGTTGTTGTTGTTGTTGGTGCGTTGGCGACTTTAATAAATTATTTTTCTCGTATTTCCGTAAACCATCGTCGCATCGTTTGCCCCCAATTTATGGTCTTATGTACATTTTGGGATTATTTTTAGCGGCAGTCGGCCGCAGTTTATCTGTTTGTAATTTGTTTATGGCAACTGTTGGCTCGATTAGACGCTGGCGTTGACAGCTTCACAGCTGATGAACTCTTTTGAAGCAGCGGCGACGACGTCGCGACGTCAAGCAACATGTGTGGCAGCAGCTACTTTTTTTTTTATTTTTTTTTTTACTTTTTTTTTTGTTTATGCCGCGTGGCAAGTCGGGGCAGCATGCGGCGACAACTACTGGAAAACTGTCTGCTCTAATGATTTTGACCCTGAACGAATTTGAAGTGGTTTCGGGTGCTACTCTTGCGGCTGCAATGTCTGTCCGTCCGTCCGCCCATTCCGCTCTCAGTTGTAAACATGTCAGTTTTCGAGTCCGAAAACGCAACTATTTTTAAACACCCTACACATAAAATTAGTTAAGAAAGGTGTTTTTCAAATTAACTGACAGGCAGACAGGCAGACCATATTAAAGTACATTTCAATAATTTTTTTTTGTACGGTCGAATAAAATTTGTGACCAAAAAAAGCTTACATCTTATATGGATTATATTATATATTTTATATATTTATTTGAATGCATATTATTATTATAGTTTATAGTGCCTCGTTTTCTTTAGATACAGGGTATTTGCTGATCACGCACATTCGCCTGCAACATTCCCGTTGTAATTGCAACGAACGAGTTATAAAATTGTTGGCCTGCTGCCCAACAATTGTTTAACACGGCAGGTATCGCAACGCGTTAAAGATAACCCCGGGGGGAAAATATGATATTAAGTCGATTTCGGGAAGGGGTAAAAATATACGAAAGAAAAGAGGAACTG
>SCDT01002463.1:0-12772 GCA_004143765.1 Drosophila melanica | reverse complement strand
GTCAAGGTTATTCAAATATATATATATATATATATATATATATATCTTTTTAATATTTAAATTGATTAAAAGTGAAATAGCAAGAATTTCTATTTTAAATGTGTTTCTACTGACAATTCGAAGTTACCAATAAATTTATTCAAGAAAATATAAAAAAAAATAAATAAAATGTTTTTTTGTCAGTTTTGCTTTGGAATTCGATGGATAAATATGAGAATTCAGAATTGGTTTTTCATATAAATTAATAACCACAAAGGATTCAAAAACTGACTTAAAATTGAATTAACTTAATGTTAGCATACCGCACAGCATAAATGTAATATTTACAGGGTATTTAAAGTGGAACTTGGCAAATTCGCTTTGTCAGCTTTGCGCCGGCCGCACACAGAAGAGCCTTCTGGCTAACAAGAGAGACACACACACACACACACAAACACACACAAACACACACACATACACATACATACAAAGAGAGTGTCAACTGTTTTTTGGCCAATTGTTGCGCTTGAGAAAGTGCAGCGCATCAATAAACTAGCATTTTTAGCATTTTAGCCCGCGGGTCAGCGGGGTCAGCGGGTTGAGGGCTGGCGCTGTGCGCACTTGAAAAACGTTTGTATTCCCGGAACGTCAGCCGGCAAATTGATGCGTTTTTTATGCTTTCGACGGCACCATGTTTTTTTTTTAAAGCGGGGGCGAAAGGGTTAAGCGTTAAAAAATGAACTCGTACGCAATAAACAATTTTCATGGCCTGTTTTTATGGCGTCTACATATGTCGGCCGGGCCCAGCCCAGCCTGGCCATAAACCAGCACCAGCACAGCAAACACAGTTATAAACGCTTTTTGATGCTATCGCAGCACTTTGTTCCATTCCACAACATTCCGATTCCATTCCAGTGCGTTGCGCAAAGCCAAATTGAATTGCATGCAAGCCCCGAGAAATGAACACGAAACGATAAAACACCTATTTAAATAATAACATATTTTCCCCCTTTTTCGCATACATATCATTATTAAATTCAAAAAAAAATGTATTTAAACCCAAATCAATTTTTTAAAAATTTCGGTGAATTCTAAAAACTGAAACACCAATCATAAATAATCTATGGAGCACATTTGAATATTTGATTTAAGATGAAAAAAATCTTCAAAAATGTTACAAGTGGATTTAAGGATCTAAAATTCAATTAAATTCTGGTTATAATCCTCATACATGCTTTAATCAGAATTTCCATGAGAAATGGACACGAGACGATAAAATACATATTTAAATAATTTGTTTTAAATTTCCTGTACAAATCATTATTAAATTCAAAAATAATGTATAAAGGTGTAGTTACAAGGTTTGTTGATCAAATAAATTTTGTAAAAATTTCAAAAGAGGAATTCTACAAATTGAAACACTAATCATAAATATATAAATTTTTGATTTAAAATTAAATTAGCTTTGGAAATTTAACAATTGAATTTTTACTTTTAATTTACTTCCGCAGATAATAATAATCTAAAAATAAATTAAATTCTGATCACTTATAAAAAACATTTTCAGTAGATTAAAATTATTTGAACGTTTCGAATGTTTATGTTTTCAAGCTTGAACAAAACATTTTCTTTTAAGCTCAGTTTTAGTATGATTTAGATTGTTATGTAAATATTTAATCACAATTAAATAAACGTGGTGCAGTTTTAATTGACATTTTTGATGATTATTAATTCAAGCATCGAATTTAATTGAAGCATAAAATAGCTGCTGTCATTAATTTCGCATGACTGATTAAATGCCAATCAAATGTTAAAGCACTCACGAAACGAGTACCCAAAGCCAAATATAAAGCCATTCTAATTGGATTTGCTATTCAAACTTCAAACTTGCATTTGCACAGCGCTTCATAATTAGCTGCAAAATGAAACGAGCCCCGTTTTCAGCTGGGGGGATTTGTGGGAATGGGAATGGGAATGGAAATTGTGTGGATACCGTTGTTGTGCTGCCCGTGTGGCATGTGTGCGAAATTGCAAGTAGCAAGCAGCATGTAGCATGTAGCAAGTAGCAAGTAGCAAGTGCAGCCGTCAACATCATTTAACTTGCCGCATGCTGATGGGCGCCCACATCCAGTTGAAAATTCATTTGCGAATTCCAGTCGAGAATGAAAAAATAACAAGAGCTCTCCGGTCGGGTGTGCTCGACAAAGTGATGTCCTGCATTCAGCTGCGAGCATCCTTAACTAGTTGTTGCATTTTTTATTAAAAAAAAACAATATACCCTTTTTAAAAAGTGAAAAACTGTAGCTTTGTGTGATGTGTGCCTTTTTTTTTAGAAAAAAACATTTTATAATTAATTTACTTTTTAATTTACTGACTACATTTTACAAATTGTTTCAGTTTTGGACAGCGTACAAAACATAAATTGTTTTTATCGATAACTTTGTTGAAATAATTTTAATGGAATGGAAAAAAATCTGTACGAGTAATTATTTTGATTTGTTTATTATCTTTTTATTATCATTTTATAATTAATTAACTTTTCAGTGTACTGACTAAAAATTATTTCAGTTTTGGACAGCAAACAAAGCATATATTTTTTATCGATAACTTTGTTGAAATCGATGGAAAAAATCTATACGAGTAATTATTTTTCTTTGTTTATTATCTATTTATTATCATTTTATTAATTTATTAACTTTTCAATGTTTTGGACAGCAAACAAAATATAATTATTTTTTATCGATAACTTTGTGGAAATCATTTCAATGAAATGAAAAAATCTATAAGTGTAATTTTTTTTAGCCATTTTTACATTTTCTAACAAATTCTGCTTAAAAATGTTTCAATTTAAAAAAGAAAGAAAACATTTTAATTGGGAGGGCATCTTTGGAACGCATCGAGAGCTCCGTTCACACGTCGAGCTGTGAAAGTGAAATGGTCTGCAAAAGTTGTTGTTGTTGCTGTTGCAGCTGACATTGACGAGCACTTGTGGTGAGTGGATATTAGTGTTGGACAACGAGTGAGCGAGGATGGCAACGGTAGACAGACAGACAGACAGATGCCAGGAGGCAGCAAGGGGCCCGCAAGCAATTTGTCCAACTTTGCTATGCAGCTGAAAAATGTCCAATTCAAACTAGAGATGGGCATATGTTGTACTTTCGCACACTGCCCATAAATCAACACGCTGTGTTAGTGTTGGAAAATTTAATTTTTCCAGCATGTTTGCTGAACTAGTGGAACTTGTATCTGTTCTAGATAATTTTGTGTATAGTCAAATTTTTACTTCTAATAAGATTTGAGACCTATTGGAATTGAAAATAATTTAGTAAAAATTTGTGGTTTTAAAATAAATAATTAAATTAATGCGAAAATGTAAATTTTTGTAATTTTAAAATAAAAATTAAATAAATGAATAAATCAAATAAATGAGCACGCGCTCAGCTCTAATTTGAATTGCGGATCTGCGGTTGCAAAAGATGCCTTTTCATAAAATTTTCACTGCATGCCACAAAGCCGCCCGCAGCCATCCCCGCCCTCCGTTGACATCAGCCATAAACTTTTTAATTGAGTTGCAGTTGCACGTGGCAAGTGGCAAGTTGCATGTTGCATGTTGCATGTAAAACAGGACAAAAAATTAATTCAGAGAGCGCACAACTCGGTAATTGGGCGGGCGCCTGTCAATGCCAATTAATAGTTAATTATTATGATATTACAATATTCCGTTGTTTGTCATTTTTGTGCGTTCTTTTAACAGTTTTCTAATTGATTTCCACTGAAAATACGAAGCCCCTTCGGCAGTGGACAAAGTAATCCAAACACATTCCCCTTACTCAAATTATTTTACACGGCCGCAAAAGTTTTTCAATTAAAGTTGACCACGCTGTGTGTGGAGGCATTTTCGGGGGCGGGGCGCGTGTCTACAGCCACAAACAAAGGCGCGGCATGACCAAAGCTGCACCAACAATAACAAAAACAACGACAGCAGCAACAACAGGTGGCATCATCGGTTTTTGCTTTTATTTGGTTTGCGTCCCAGCTGAATTCATGACGCCGCCTGTGACTCAAAAGCCCCTTTTTTTTGGTACCCCTCCCCTCTGCACTTGCAGATATATGTATATATGCTCTAGAGATTGCCATTGCTGGCGAGCCCGTCCATATTTGATCCGTAAATCCCAAAGAGGCTTTATATACAGCCACAAACACCACAAAGCGAGCGAGCAAAATATAAATAATATTAAATAAATCATATAAATTATATAAAACACTGCAACAAATATCGATTTCTGTTTTAATGTGTGTGAAAATGTTTGGATTGATCTTTAAAGGAGGTTTTTTTTCTTAGTGGGTGTATAAAGAAAAATAATTTCTGCGATTTTTAGAAGAGGTCGTTAAAAATCTGTATGAAAGAAAATGATTTCGTGGACGGACATAATTAATAGTATTGTTAGCATATTTAATATGAATTACAATTATTGTAATGATGAGATCCTATCTCAAATTATTATTATTAAAATATATACATTTTATATATTGTAGTATATTTATATACCCCAAGAATGTATAACATATATAAAATAAACATAGTTTTGATTGGTAAAAACTATCGGGAATGGTAGCTAGTTTCTCAGTTTTCAAGTTTTGTCAGTTTTGTCATGAAATGCATTTTTGTTGCAATTTTGTTCACTATATAATATATAGTATGGCATAGAAATGAAACCGAATGTAAAAATTGAAGCAATTTTAAGCAAGGAAATAGTTGTGTAAATTCTTCTTTATTTGGGCTGTGGACCAATTAATAAAGAATTTGCACAACAATTATCATTAAAATATAAATCTAAAAGGGGCGGGTGTACGTATTATTTTGACCATGAGTGTGAACAGTGGAAAGTCGGCATGATACTGCTTTGGAGTCAAAACAGTTAAAACAGGGTATACAGTTGGTTATTTCTGCGTTTCATACAAATTGGATTAGTTTCGTGAAATTGCAATTTGTTTGCATCAGAACATAATTAAAAGCCTAAACAGAGTATTAAATTTGAATTCGAATTGCTGACACATCGAGGCAGAAAATTGAAATGGCTTTAAAGATATTCCATTTTGTTTGGCCAGGATACAAATCATATGAACTAACGATGCTAATCGCACACTTTAAATGGAATAACTAGCACGAGTTGAACAAATCGAAAGTGCACACCAGAAAACTGCAACAACAACAACTGCAACAACAACAACCAAAGCGTTGCTGACACGCAAAAGCCACGTTTCATGTTGCCTGATTGACATACAAAGCCATAAGCAAAGATGAAGGCGGGGCAGTAACTGTCATGTCTTGTACACAACACACACACACAAACACACACACACACAAACACACACACACACATACAAACAGCGGGAGCAACAGCAGCCGCCTGTTGGTCTGCTTCTAGGAAGCTCCTTTTGCTGCAACAACTTTATCGCAAAAGGGAAACAGCACCGTGGGCAAAATCAACCACATTTCTGGCAAATGCATTCTTGAAAGTGTTAAAACATAAATTTCTTAGTAGTTTAATTTGAGGTTTTAATCAACGATTTTAACTTTAACTCTCGAATCTCGATTCGTAAATTAATATTTTTATAAATAAATATATTTTTGTTGCATTTATTTAAAATAAAAATTTGCATACAAATTTTCTAATATATAAAATATTTTGTGACAAATTCGTTCTGTGAAAAACTTATATTCTCTACAAATTAAAAATATAGAAAATTACAATTCCAATTGTTGAAAAGATTTGAATTTCTTTGTGTTCTTTAACAAAGTGAATTGCATCAAAAAATATAATTGTTATAAGAAAAGATAATTGAGGAAAATAATAGAATTCCTAATTGGCTGCAAAAATGCTATTTAAGTTAATCTGACATGTTTTTATTGCTTTAAATATTCATCTTAAAGTAATCAATGCAAATAAAAGTTGAAATAGGTTGATTAAAAATTCATTTACACAAACAATAAATGCATTAGTTGAATATAATATGATGCACAGAAGCCAAACGACTGGAATCTTCTAAACAAGTCTTGCACTAGTTTTGAGCTACAAATCAATCAATTTGCCCATTGTACCTCGAAAGTGGGGGGTAGGTGGGGGCGCCTTGACTCGTCTGATCTCTGCTATTAATAGTCGCTGGTGCAATTCATTAACAGTTTGCAGTCGTTTCTCGAGTGGCGCCAAGTACGCTCTGCCAGTGGAAGGGTGTCCTGCTGTCCGTCCTGCTGCCTGCAGGCTGATTACAACAGCTTGAGGAACATGTGCCACAGGGCTTTGGGCGGACCACGTGCGCTACGGGTTTTATGGTGCACATCTGATGATTGGTGACAGAAAACCAAAAGGGGATTTAAGCAAAACCCAATTTAACGACGTCCCATAAATAGAGCGCGATGCAAATGCGGCTTTTATGGCAGGCAATAAGATTTGTGCGCCCTGCGTTTTGGGTCGGTTACCGCAGCAGGTACCCGCGGCGGTACCTGCCCCTAAACAGGTAGGGGCCGGCAGCCCCTATAAATGCGCCCGGCCACAGTTGGGCAGCACACAGTAGCCACCCGGCAGCCAAGCAGCGCACACCTAACCACACACAAAGAGAGAAGCAATCGCATCGCAATTATGGGCAGCACACACTCCACGTCATCACCATCCACCACGGCGACGACCACGTCCGCATCCACCACAAGCAGTTGCAGCGGCGGTTGCGCCGGCTGCCTCGGGCCGCGGCCACGTTTTGGCCAGCTGCTGGCCAAGTTGCGGCGCAGCGTGATGCGGCATTTGCGACCGCGCAAGCGTCGCGGCGGCGGCGCTTTTCAGCGCGGTTGTGGCGCTCGCACCGCGCTGCTGCGTCCCATGCCCCGCTGCTCCTCGTACGGCAGCTGCAGCACGCTGCTCACGCCCAGCAAGCAGCAGAAGAAGAGGAAGACAACGGCGACGGCAGTGGCGGACAGCAATTACGCGCAATGGAAGTGCATGTTCGAGCATGCGGCGGGCAGCGTTCAGCGGCCGCACGACATCAGCGAGGCGCTCTCGGGTCAGACGACGCCGCGGGGCTTCCCCTCGCACACGGACGCACGCCGCTGCCCGCCGACACCGACACCGACGCCGATCTACGAGTGCGTCGACAGCGACGCCGTCAAGGTGCGACGCCGTCTCAGCTTCCGTCTGCCCAACAATCACAGCAGCGTGCGGCGTCTGTCGACCCGCCAGAAGGCCGCCCAGGCCAAGCTGGAGGCGCAACTGCAGCGAGAGCTGTGCGATCTCGAGGACTACTACGGCGGATTTCACTATGCGCGCCGCAACGAACGACGCATTTGAGTGAGAGAGAGAGAGAGAGAGAGAGAGAGAGAGAGAGAGCGGAGAACGGACTGCGAAATGTGATAGATTTTTAAGATTTTCTAAAGTAATGTTTAAGTAACGCGAAAAATGTTTTAGTTTGAATAAAATTCAATGAACGAGAAACTCAGTGGAAATGTAATTCAGTCAATCAGAAGACAATCAATCAGTCATTTAATATAGGTATAAAGTTATATTTAAGAAAATGAATTTTTTGTAACTAAATTTTTAGTTTGAATAAAATTCAGTCTGAGCTAAATAGTGAGGCTTCAATCAATCAATCATTTTTCCGAATGACTCAAAAATCAAACAATAGGAAGGAGAAACAGTACAAGCAAAGGCATCAATCAATCAATCATTTAAAAATTAGAAATTTTAACCAGCAGAGATATGTAAAGTGCTTAAAAAGGTATCAATCAATACATCATTGATTATTAACGCAGAACAAACTTTAATAAAAGAGTTTATACATATATACTTATCAAAATTGTCATGGGTCAATCACTCAATCATTTCAGCTGAAAGTCTTGTTTATGTTTTAATTATACTTAGCTATTAATTATATTTTACCCATTAAGATTGGTCAACTGTATCCAATTTAATATTGATCAGTTCATAAATATAAATTTGGTGTTTTACCTGTAAAAGAGATTTAAAAAAGTTCATCAGTATTTAATCAATCAATGGATATTCGATTAAGAACAATTAAATCACTAATCAGTCAATCAATCAACCAGATATTCATATTTCTATGCAACTTATTCTAACCATCAATCAGTCATTCAATCAATCGATTGAAATTGAAGTTTAATAAAAATTAGAAACTGTAATCGAAACCAAAAGTTCTCATACAGTAAATAAAAGCATGTTTGAGTGAACCAATCAGTCAATCAGTAAGTGAAAACAGATATGCAAGTAAATAAATGTAAATGTGTGCAACTGATGTATAGAAAAGAAGTCAATCAATCAATGGACACAATCAATATGAAACCAGATAAATGTAAACTGGAATTTATCTATGCACATTTCTTAAAGCGAATTGTGGTATTTTAGCCCGAAATTAATAAAGCCAAAAGCAAAAAGCCAAAATGTCTGTCTGTCTGTCTGTCTACTAGCTCATTTCGAGTCGTCGTGATGTATGAAGATAAATCAGCGTTGAGTAAATGGGGCAGTAATTGGGGGCATTTGTGCTGGCAGCTCTAATTTCAGTTTCAGTCAGTTTCTGGGCAACCGATGCAGGCAGTTGATTCTCTGCAGTTGGCCAAGAAGAAAAGCGGAGCGAACGCCCCTAAATGGGGGCAGGGTCAGTGGCAGTGGCAATTAATCAGCGTCAATGAATTTGCTGCCAACGAAAAGCTGCAGCAACAACGTAAAATGTAAAAGCAACGCAAAGAAACAGCTAGAAAAACTAAGCCAAAATTGCAGCCAAAAGTGCAACAGACAAAACTAGCACAAAAATCATGTGGCAACGGGGTAGAGACAGGGGGAGAGCCGAGGGGAGTCGAGGGTGTGACGTGACTGTTTTGTGTGGTTTTGCAATTAGTCAGCTCAACGCGTTGTAATACCCTAAACATGCAAAATTCTCACAACGCACTTGCCGAGCAGAAGAGCACTACAGATTGAAATAGGAAAGGAGATGTTCTTAAGCCACCGAGTGGAAATTAATGTGGGGAAAGAAGAAGATAAATACAGCCACTTTTAATGCTGTTTTACGTTGAGTGTACTCTGAAATATTTATTAAAGCTCTACAGCAGCTCTTCTGGTAAAATGGTACTCGTAAATAGTTTATCCATTTCCAATTTCTGTTATTTGTTGCACTCGTTTCCGGAATTGAAAAGAGAATATTGGGTTTGTGCAATTATTATTTATCTATTATCTATTGTTGTTTTAATGCTTAAAGCATGCATGTTTTTCAGACAGATTACTAATGACTTTCTCCAAAGATTGCATAAATATTTTTTTGGATGCGCCCACTGAGGGTGTGGCAAATCGATAAAAATCGTTATATACCCCAACATTTTTTTAGCTATTCTCAAAAATTTATATTTCTTTCTAAAAATATCAAAAATAATTAAAACTTTTATTAAAATGTTAAAGAGTATTGCGCTGTTGGTTACACCCAACTACAGCGTTCTCGCTTGTTTTTCTTCTTATTTATTTTGGACATTTCAATCAGCTAATTTCACAGCTTTCCGCGATGGGTATTGATGATGTGTCCATTTCGCTATTTCTGTTGGAAAATTGTTGCTCATTTTTTTTTTGCAGCTGTCGCTGCTGATTTAAATTTGATTGAGAATAACAACAAAAAAAAAACACAAAAAGAAAATGTGAGATTCATTAGTCAACAAAAAAAACACAAAAAATTGCAAAAAATTTAAAATAATAATAAGACAAGAGTAGAGTGAAAAAAATTGTCTGGTTGGTTGCGGGGTGCGAGGGAGATGGAAAAAGATTTATGTGGCTGCCAAGTGGCAAGCGAAATGGCAGAGAAAACGACGCGCCACATAATGCAAATGCCGCAATGAAATATTTGTGGCACTTGTGGCGCCGACAGACGCGCAAAAGATGACAACAAGTTGAACGAACGAACCGCAAAGCTGACCAAATGAGGGGTAGTGGGCGTGGCCAAAGAAAATTAACCAAATCAATGACTGACTTCTTAAATCGCAGCAACGAGCAACGAATTGAGACAACAGGCTATCAGCCACATTTATCCACATTTAACCAAATTGTTGTTGGCCATAACATGTTAGAGGCCTGGCCCCGCTCACAAATCAGGCTATTTAGATACTGTCCACTTTGGCAAGGGCCAAATCGATAGAAAAAAAGCCAAAAGCCAAAGCCAAAGCCAAATGCCGCAAACGACGCCGTCACGTGCGTTCGCCCGGGCAAACAAAATCAACAAATGAAAACTAATAGGCAATTATAAGCAAATGTCCGCAGCCAGACAAGCGAGGAAGCAACAAAAAAATATAAAAAAAAATACAAAAACAAAATAAAAGAGGCGGACAGAGTCGAATTTAGCATGCAACGACGGCAGGCAACACGCGGCGTATGAGTAACGTCTGTTTACCAAATGTCGCACTCACACGTACGCGAACTTCGAACGGGGCGAGCGGAACAAGTGCGCCACACCCCACTCAGCCACATCGACACGAATATTTAATGCCCTACCAAAACAACAAGCAAGAACATTGCAGTTGCGGGCGTAACCGACAACGCAATACTCGTTGGAACACAATCTTTATTATTGCTATTTTGGCAGAGTTTCCAATTTGCATTTGATTTTTAGGAATATGTCTGAAATATTTAAAATTGAAAGTAAAAAAATCGGAATGTCCTTTTTTTAATACTATATCCATATTTTGAGCTTCTTACTGTAGAAACCCAATATACTCTTTTCGCACCGGGAACTAGTATATAAAGTGGCAAATTAGGTGCATACAATATTCTCTTTAAAAGAAAATTAAGCCAAGGCTTTCAAATGTTGCCTCCACAAAGAAAAAATTTAATTTACTTATTTGATTTAAAGTACATGTTTAAAAAAAACATATAAATTGTTTTAATTTAGTTTGACTTACATTCAGCAATAAGCATTATTTATTATAAACATTTCTGTTAATTTCATTGTATTAAAAAAAAATAATCTTTAGTTCAAAAAACTGACAAATAAAAATTGAAATTAAATGAAGAGAAGAGAGAATAAACGGAGCCTTAAAAAAATATACTCCACTTTTATTCCATATTAGCGTTCGTTTCTAGAACTTTAGTGAAAATCAGCTTTCAAAAATAAGAATTAAGAAAACTGATCTATAAAAAAATATTTTATATCTGAGAGGAACCAAGTTGTGAAGCCAGTAAAACGTTTAGAAAAGTTACGGAAATTTGATTATATCCGCTTATTCAAAAAGTCTGTGATTAATGATAAAATAACAATACCCGGCTGCACAGGAAGGGTATTCACATGTAACAAGCGAAAACAGAAAGAATAAAGAATAACTGAACAGAACAGAACAAAGCTGCTCAGATTTGCCAAGAGCCAAACGCAAACAACGTTGACAACAAGTCGAAGAGAAGACGAAACAGGAAGCAGAAGAGGAAGCACGAATAGAGGTTTACGAAGCAGCAGCAGCAGCAGCAGAAGAAACAGCATTAGCAGCAGCAGCAGCGGCAGCGGCAGAAGACAAACAGCCGGCAGATACTTTTCAATTTTGGGCGCAGACTTAGTGCCGCTTGCAGTCGAGGCTGAGGCCGAGGCCGGAGCTGGGGCCGGGTTCGAGGCCGGGTCGCAATGAATCACACAGTTGCCCCAGCTACCCCCCCTAAAGGCAATTACGCGCTGCTGAGGGGACGGTAAGGGGAGGGGGCGCAAGTTCTCGGAGTCAACATAAATGATTGCATACGTGCGAGCAAAATTTTTGGCTAATCAAATAAATTTGTCGGTTTATGCGCGTTGCCGCATTTCACGCATTTTAAGAGGGTCAGCCCGCACTCCCACTCCCTCTCCCTCACCACACAGCCCTCTTTTAGGTTCTCCTTCTGTGAACCTCCTTTGCTGCGGATTTTAGAGCTTTTTAGTTTTTAGAGCCGCAAAACTTAATCATAAGACAATTTGGAATTTGCTTTATATACCCTGAACTCGCTGGTTCAAAACGAGGTATGTCGATTTTGGGCACACGTATGTAACAGGCAAAGCGAAGAGCTGTAAAACTGTAATCTATTTGAATATGTTTGTTCATTTACAAACTTGAAAAATTACAATTGAAAGTGTAGAAAATTTTTTGACAAATTGTTCGATATCGATAAATATCGATTTCTATATTTTTGAGTACAAGCGCCCCTGCCCCAAAAAATTGGAAATGCCTATATCTCCCACAGTTTTTGAGCTAGAGTCACCAAATTTGGGATATATATTACTAGAAAGCTGCCCCAGAATTCACAGAAAAATATTTGCGGCCAGTACCCCCACTCCGCCACCTAACTTAAACAGTTTTAAAGCTACAGCCACGTCCCCTTTCGCACCCGCATATATTATGTGACAAATAAAATCGATTAAGTACACGAGTGCATGATTTTTTGGCCAAAAAATTCAAAAAATTGTATTTTCGAAAATGAATATATTTTGAATGTGGAGTCAATATATAGGACAAATCATGATCAAAATGTCGTCAAGCGTGAAAATCGGTTCACTTTTGACAGAGTTATGTATGGGAGCTATGGAATCTGACAACTTTACATGTCAAAATTTTTGTCGATTTTGGCATGATTTTTGACCAAAAATTTGACCCGCCCAAAATCACTTTCAATGTTGTTTTTTATGCTAATTGTGACAAATAAAATCGATTAAAACTATAAATTCGCAATTCTAAGTTTTGAAAAAATATTTTTTTCCAAAATTCACAAGGGGGGAGTACATGCTTTTTTGGCCAAAAAAT
>SCDT01002462.1:0-12772 GCA_004143765.1 Drosophila melanica | reverse complement strand
ACGCCCCCAATACACTAAAACTTGGTTCAATCTATGTCTCGCCGAATGCAGACTGTAATAGATGCCAATATTGGACCAACTAAATATTACATGCAGACGAAATTATGATTTTTCAATCAATTTCGTACCATAACATAAAGGCTTGAAGCCTGTATGTAGACTTTTTTCCCCCTCTTTTTTATGTTTTTTCCTCATAATTTTCACACCTTATATTTTACTATACATTTTTTTTCTGATATCATGTTAACTTTGAGTCCTTTAAATGATGGCATACTCAGTTTTTTAATTTTCCTAGCGGTTTCCCAAAAACTCGGAAAAATGGGGGTGTATGTTCACTTTTTTCCTTCACTGTATATATATATACATATATACATATGTACGTACGCACATACATTTGTATGTATGACAATTGTACAATTTAGATGAGAAGTGTCATAGTCGAACACGTTGACTTTTGCGCTTTTACTTGTTCGCGTTCTAGGTTAATGAACTGACGCATTTTATAGGTATGTGCTTATATGTATGTATGTACATATGTATGTGTACATCGTTTTCGTGAGCATTCGTTTTTACACCTTATGCCTAATTTTACATTTTTAATTTTTTTTCTGCTTCGGGCACCCAATTATTAAACCAAAAGCAACATTAATGTAATGTTTTTGACTTGTGGATTATGGAAGATCAAATACTGTAAAGGACATTTAAATCGAACATATCCTTTATACAGTGTAGAAAATCATTTAGAGAAACAACAACAAATCCTATGTTGTCCGATAATATTATTATATAAGAATTGTATATATGCACTATGTACATATTTCGTGACACGGTTCAAATACTCGGTGAAAGGGTATTAAACTGCAATGGACAATTGCCAAAATAGAAGCCACGTACAGCGCTGCCATTTTTCTTTTCGTTACAGTGTTGTAAAATAATTTAAATTTCGATTTCAATAGAATGCATTTTACCAATGAAAGCAAATAAATACACACATAGTTTCGAATTCGTTTGGCTGTATAAGTGTAAGTGAACTGCGCAGATGTCTGTTTTTGCATTGCATAGTTTAAATTGCCTGCTGGGCAAACAAATATTTGTAACTTTCTGCTATGTATATACATATGTATATCGTATTGAAATTCAAGCAATGAGCACACACACTTGTCATTTGATTTGCATTTTATTGTGCATTTATTTTTTTTTTTAATTTAACTGCTTCCTATTTTTGTCCGCGTGTCTATCTCCGCGTTTATTTTTAGCTGTTGCTATATCCATACTCATTCAATTGAATAAAAATTGGTATAACAATGTTGCACAAAATGTTTCTACTTGTTTGCTTGTATTTCATACATATATATTTATTTAAAATTCTCCCAACTTTATTGAAGTTCATATTTATGTTTATTCTTCATATATTTTAAAATGGCTATAGGGTATCCCAAAGTCGGCTACTGTTATGCTGCTGTTAAAAATAGTCAGACAAAAGTGGCTGAAGCAACAGAATGCGGCGCACGCATAGCGCGTCATTGTGTGGCGATACATATATGTATGTACATTGTGTATGTATTTCTATGTATGCATATGTATTCCTGTTATGGATTACTACGCTAATTAAGTAACTACAAGCATACAACATATTAAATAAATGAATTGATCTTTCAATTTATCAATAAAGAGGGATTCTTATGAATTTAAAACAGATTCAGCTGATTTTCTTGACAATACATATACATAGTGCGTTTGATTGGACTGTTACTGGGTCACACGCCCAGAGAGAGAGAGAGAGAGAGAGAGAGAGAATTCTGTTAATTCTGTCTTGACATACACAAACATACAAGAATACATTCACATTTTTTATATGTATGTATGTATTTCTTACTATCGATTGCGTGGCCCTTTATGTACATACATATGTACAGTGATTGAAAAAAAATGTATATACACTGTGTATTCAAATATTATAATTTGAAATCAATGTTCATTGAATTGTGTTTAAAGCAAATTAGAAAATACAAATTTTAGTTTTAAAAAAATTGATGTAGCCGAGAAAATCTTATTCGTGGCCCTAAAAATTAAAACAAGAAAAAGCCATCAATTTCTAAGTTTAATTTAATATTTGGGTGTACGTACAGGGTTTTTAAAAACTTTATTGTAAGACACTCCATTGGATACTGTCATGGCTTACCACTCAGTGTATTTCACATATCGTTCTTATTTTGCGAAGAAAGCTTAGAAAGCTTAGCGTCCTAAAAGATTTTTTTGGCAAGATTCATTAGCCATAAACTCCTTATTTAGCAATATTTCTTCTTCGGAGTATGGTAGAATTATTTTTATACCCTGAACCCATTGAAAATGGTTAAAAAAGGGTATAATGGTTTTGTGCAATGTATGTAATAGGCAGAAGGAAGCATCTCCAACCCCATAAAGTACATATATTCTCGATCAGCATCACTAGCTAAGTCGGCTTAGCCATGCCCGTCTGTTTTTTTCTCGATAACTTTCTTCGTTTCATTAATATCGATAAAAATCAATAATAACATTTTGTTTTTTTTACAATATCTGAGAAAGCAAAATATCTAGACTTTTACTAGATGCAGATTTTGATACCTCCGCATTTTGGTTACCTCCCCCAATGGCCCCCAGTAAACCATAAAATGCGCAAATCAAATACTACAGACCTGAAAATTGGTTTGCATATACATTTCAATGGTCTTGAGAAATGCTTAAAGCTTCATTAAGTTCATACTTTTATTTTTGCAGAAAAAAAATATTATCTATATCTCTCGTACAGTTTTAGAGCTAAAATAATTTTGAAAGTAGATAACGCATGACCTCTCTTACAGATCACCCCCCATAAACTGCGAAAAAATACCTCGCACAATTATAAAGTTATCAAACAAATTTGGATGGTAAAATTGGTCACGTTCCTCAAAGTTTAGGTGAAAAATTTTCCCGGCCACGCCCACACCCTCGCTTTTAGAGTCACCAAATTGGCAAAAAAGTCACGCTCACACCTATACCCCCGGACTCACACAGTATGAAAAAACCGAAGTTTTCCAAAATAGCAATAATACTAAAAACCGTAAACGAGTATAACGCAGTTGTCCGACTGCACAGTTCTTACTTGTTATTTTGTGTTTGTGTGTGCTTGGATCCTGTGATATTAATCAGTTTCAACTTAAGAGAAAAAAACGAATAAATAAAATGAACGAACCGTTTTAGTTGGTTTCATTCTTCAAACTTGGTCAAACTACTAATATTATGGGTCAATTAGTCGTTTTATTTTTATTTTATTTTTTCCATCACTGTATGTATTTAATGCTGCACTGCTAATTTCTGAGTCATAACGAAATTGTTTGTGGGCGGAGAGACATGATTCAATATAAATAAGAGTTTAACAACATTTGCGTGTGAGACAAGCATTTGTCCTACGTATGTACAGATGTGTTCATTAAGATAGCAGTGCAGATGACCTGCACTTTAAAGATTGATAAATCCTTATATAATGACCATTATGGAACAAAATTTTTTTTAATGTGTGAAATATAGGTATTTTTACTTAACTTACTTAACAATATTTCTCTTTTCATTTATTCAATATTTTTTAAATTAGGACGAATAATACAAAAAAAAAAAGATAAAATGTGCTGTTCAGTAAAATAGATACACACATATACGTATACATAAATATGTATTTATGTAGGACATAGCTACGTATGTATATTATTTGTTCATATTCTTCAAAATCTCGCAAATGCAAAATTAAATCTGCAGTTATTGCTGTTGCCGCAACTCGATAGACATTTGAATATTACAATTTGCGCTAATTTACAATAACAATTTTTGATTTGCACCCGCTTCAAAAATAGCTCAGCAGTTGCAGCTTCACGTTTGCCGTCGCAGTCGCGTACATTTGTCAAGCACGTTGTCGCTTTGGCGCTGCCATCATCATGTGTGCGTGTGTTATGTGTAGGTGTGTTTGTATGCGCGAACAAGTGCATTTGATTTTGGTTGCTAAATGCAACAAACTTGCACACTTGCAACCGTCGCTCTTGCTGTTAACGTCGCGCCACATTTTGATGCCATGTGTGCCACTTTTCACATGCCGTCCTTGACCCAAAAGTCGCACCGGCAAACAACAAATCTGCGCTTCGCCTAACAGTTGTCATATATGTATATATGCACACGCACATGTATTTTGCATATGCCCAGCTACGCCGGGCTGCGAAACTGGGTTAAGGTTGAATTTGCCGCTGTTGCCGCTATGCGGCGATCCTATGAGCTGTTAACGCACAGACAACTGTTAGCAACAGATGTTAGGTCGGCTCAGCTGTTGGCAGCTCACTTTTGTGGGTGGGTGTGTACTGTATGTTTGTACATACATAAATACATTCATATACTGTACACGCATATCGATAACCATGTGCGATGTGGATCATCGATTCATTGGTATTTGACTTTCCATGCAGTAACTGCAAGCAGCGCTGTCAGCAGAGCTGCGCTAACGTCAGCGTAGGCTACCTGTTGTCTGTTCGCAGAAATTATCAAGCTGACATTTGACATCATTTACTTGTAGCCTGCGTAAGGAGACGGTGTTAAAATTGAACAAAAATTAAAGTAGGCTGTTTTCTTGACAAATATTGTTGATTTTGAAATTAATTTATTTTCTGTATTTTCTTCCCGGTTTCAGACTGTTAAAAGGAACAACAAAAAATTAAAAAAAAAAAAAAAACAACTAAAACAAGCTAAATTTATAACAAAGGAGAAAGAGCCGAAGACTAGCAATAATAATTAAAAAATAATAATAACAGTCACAAATCAAAACCCTATTTAAATCTAAATAGCAAAGTATTTGCTTTTGGTCAACCAAACAGCGAACAGAAATCACTTTTAGCCTTATATACAACAACACAGCTGCAACAACAATAAAACAACAACTAAACACTAGTATATTAGCCTAAGAAGTTGCAAGCACGAAAGAAGGGTTCGCTTAAACAAGATAATAACAACTAATAAATTACTCAGAACTCCCAACAGAAAAACAAAGAAAATCACAAATCAATTGATAAAAACCAGAACGCACGGCAACAGGCAGCAGTAATAGCAAGCGGAAAATTCGATAAACAAACACGGCAATACTGACAACAGCTGCAGCAAAAAAAAAAAAAACAACAATACTAAGTAACATCAAGTGCGACTTTTGCTAGTCTGAAACGCTGTCGCCGCAGACGCAGCCGCTGCCAGACGAAGCAGCAGCAGCAGCGCAGCAGTGGGCAGCAATGAAAACCCAGCAGGAACAGCAGTAGTTTCATACGGAATAGCTGCAGCACCCACTTTTACATACACACACAGAAAACAACGAAAGAGAAAGAAAGCAAGAGCAAGCAACTTAAACAAACAACGGTTATATTTTCACAAACTAAACAAGTGCCGCCAGCGCAGGAAGGAACAAAGGAGGTGGGGGCTAGCAGCCTGATGCAAAACAATATGGTTAGCATACCATCGGCCAATATGAACGGCGGTCTCAAGGCAGCTAACAGCAGCGGCACTGTCGTCGGAGTCGGCGTCGGCGTCGGCGTTGCCGGCACAGTGCTGGCAAATGCACAGCGCGTCTATTTGACGCCCGCCTCCAGTTACCATCTCGCCGCACGGCAAACCTCAGTCGGCGGCGCAGCAGCCGCAGGCGTTGGCGTCGTAGGTACAGCCAAAGTGGGCGTCGGCATCGGCGGAAATCCAAGTGCAGTTGCATCCACCAGTACCGCTGGAACTGTGCGCTATTTTTCACAGTTTAGCAAGCTGCAGCCGGTACAGCAACAGCAGCAGCAGCAGCAGGTGCAGCAGCAGCAGCAGCAGAACACCAGTGTTGGGCAACGCAAGCTGCTCAACGGCGACACAATGGTGCTGGTAAACGGCAACAAGCCGCTGATCTTTGCAACACCAGTCAACAGCAACAACAAGTTGCTAACAAGCACAACAGCAGCAACAACAGCAGCAGCAGCGGCCGCAGCAACCACAACTACAACAACAGTTCCTAACGGTAACAGGGTGTTAATCAGTAAACAGCAGCAACAACTACAACTACAGCAACAGCAACCACAAAAACAACAACAGCCTGGAAATGTGATTGATGAAATCGAGCTAAATGAGAACGATAACGAACTGCTCGAGATTAAGCAGGAGGACGGGCAGCATGAGCCGCTGGCTCTGCTGAACGACATAAAATCACCTACAACTGATCAGGATGCCGAGCCCGAGCTGGATATTGTGATCAACAATGTGGTCTGCTCGTTCAGCGTGCGGTGTCACCTCAAGCTGCGCGAGATCGCGCTCAACGGATCCAATGTGGAGTATCGGCGTGAGAACGGCATGGTCACAATGAAGCTTCGTCGTCCCTATACGACCGCCTCCATTTGGTCATCGGGTCGGATAACGTGCACGGGCGCCACTTCCGAGGCGCAGGTAAGTCAATCGGACGAGTACCGACCCCCTTATCTATACTTAACTCACCTGTGCGCAACGTGTGTTGATCGATTCCAGGCAAAAATCGCCGCTCGTCGCTACGCCCGCTGCCTGAGCAAACTGGGTTTCCCGACGCACTTCCAGAACTTTCGCATCGTCAATGTCTTAGGCACCTGCAGCATGCCCTGGGCAATCAAAATAGTCAACTTCTCGGAGCGCCATCGCGACAACGCCAGCTACGAGCCCGAACTGCATCCGGGCGTTACGTATAAGATGCGTGAGCCGAAGGCCACGCTCAAGATCTTCTCTACGGGCAGCATAACGGTAACAGGTGAGTGAGCAACTGGGAATTCTATCTGAAATCTCTATGTACTCATTTCACTATGATGGCCTAGTTAAATCTTCCAATCCCGAATCTCCTCGTTGCATTTGTATCCTCTAAAAAGCACTTTAACACTCGCTCCCGAAGCGAATAGAGTATATTGGCTAAAATATCAAAATCTATACTTTACAGAATTTAAGAACTAGTCAGAAAATTTGAAAGACAACTTTTTGATCTTTTTTAAATATCTAGCCAAATGTTTCGACCAGCACTAATGCAAAAATAATATTATAAGCTCAATCCCAAATATCCGGATAATATAATCATTTACAATCTGTTGTGTTCTATAGAATAAATGCATAGAACATAAGAAATCTATTCTTTCAAGTTCCCACATTAATGAGTTGTTGTATTTTTAGCCGCCAGCGTGAATGACGTGGAATCCGCCATACAGCACATTTATCCCCTGGTGCACGAGTTCCGTAAGCAGCGTTCCGCGGAAGAGCTGCAGCATCTGCGTCAAAAGCATCGCAACCAGGGCGTCGAGGATCCCAGCGACCTGGAGGAACAGCTTGCAACGGAGGCCAAGTCCGCTGCCAGGGATGATATGTTCATCAATACCACCGCCGCCCATACAAATGCCATCCGCCCGCCAGGTGCTGGCGGGAACAGCCTCACGCCTGCTTCCGTTTACACAATGCGCCGCCTCGAGCAGTATAAAAACTACCAACAAATGCAGGAGCAGACACAATCCGAGCGCCGTCACGTACCCTTCACCGGCTACGCTGCAGGCCAAAGTACCAAAGGCAGCACCACCACCAACACCAGCACCACCAGCAGCAGCACCAGCGACAACATTTGCGCCAATGCCCGTCGCCGTGCCACCGAATGCTGGGCGACCAAGCTGCAGAACAAACGTCCGCGCTACAATGATCCCGGCTCGACGGCAACAGTGACTGCCGGCGCCATCGCACGCACTGCCAATACCACCGCCAACATCAACGTCGCCGCCGGGGTTGTCCCAGGTAGTAACAACTTGCGTAGCAAGCCTCTCGTTCCTGTCGATGTGGTGCTTAAGCAGAGTAGCTCGCGATTTCGAAATGCTGCTTCCGTTGCCGGCACAATAAAAACGACAACAAGTTCTGGTGGCATCTACACAAGGTGCGAAACATCTTCCCCAACGGACTTCCATGTCGACGATCTGATCGAGGAAGACGACGACGACGACGACGACGACATGCATTATTAAGTGCATCAGCGCCGGCGCAGCATTGATTGAAGATCAAATTGATCGAGTTGAATTTGATGAAACAAAAGTTGCCTATGCCAAATTTATTATTAATGAAGAGAAAGACACACACAGAGACATGCAAACAAATGAAATAAGTATGATATATACCATAAAGTATATATCCAGATATATATATATATAAATATATAGGTATATATATAACTATATATATATATTTTATATCAAACATACTATTCTTATGTGCTCTTTAACGCATTTAACACAAGTCTTAACATAACAAAAACACCGCAGCAAGACAGAAAACACACAGAAACACACACATAGTACCCACACACACACATATAGCACACATACATAGCACACACACATATATATAGCACACACACACACACACACACATACACATACACATACACACATACACACACACACATACACACACATACACATACACATATACACATACACATACACATACACATACACACACACATACACACACACACACACACACACATGCACGCGCAAACTGCAATGTAAAAGGCAACATTAGCAGCAGCAGCAGCAGCACCATTAGTAGCAGTATCAACTGAGAACGGCGAATTCAAAATCCAAATCAAATATTTTCTGTAAAAAACAAGACAAGAGCCAAAAATTTATATATAAGGTGAGTAAAAAGTCATTCAACATATTTATTTATTTGTATTTATTCCCCAAATGACAGCTGCTAATTTTCGTTTCCAATATGAGACAAACTTAATTAATTTTTGTAATGACTTAAATATTTAATAGTGGTTATATAAATAATAACGTCATCCTTACACCGCTTATTTAAAACTTATTGATCTCAAAATAATGTTTTTAAAATTAAAATAAAGTTTCGTTTACATTTATGTATCGAGCTATTATTATTTTGGAAAAACATGTTTTTGTATATTTTTCGGCTTGTCTAGAGTCTCAGTTCCCCAAAACAATTGTGTGCTTTATTTAGACGAGGAACGTCCTAGGACGGACATTATTTATACCCAACAAACAATTTAAAGTGAAGAAGCAAAAAGCAAAAAAGATATAGTAGAGATACAATTATTGGTTTAATACGTACCTTCCCAATTGTTACATTTAAAAATAGTGATACTTAAAATATTATTTTAAAAAATAAAGACAAAGGTAAAAACTTAGTATTGTGTTGAAACGTATATTTTGAAATTATTTAATGCTATTATCTAGCGTATCCACTTGAAATAACCCTGTAGTTTTCATTTTATTGGTCATTATAAATATATTTTAAAACCGTTTTTTTTATCTTACTTTAATAATAATTTTAATTTAAACTTTTAATTAAATAAATAAAAAATAGTCTTTCATAACAATTATTAAAAACCAAAGTAAAGTTTCCTGTTCCGTGAATGCTAGCAACATAATTTAATAATTTTATTATATTAACTTACAATTCACCATATTGTTTTCGTTTGTTCTTTTGCAGATTATGTTTAAACAGCAATTTAAACGTGGTTGAAAGCGCAGCGAGCTACTAACACTGCAATAAAATTGATCAGCCTCTATTAAATGGTATAAATGTAATTTATCATATGCATATTCACATATAGACTACACGAAACAAATATCAGCAAATATGTGCGCAACAAAGCATACGTATAAATAAATATATATATCATTTACGTATACGTATCGAAACCCTCAAAAACTGCAGTAACAACAATCTGCGACAGCGACCCGAACTCAATGGAACATGTGGTAACTGGAACCCTAGAAACTATTATAAACACACACATACACACCTACATACACTCTCGATATTTCTGATCAATTTGTATCGTATGTGCATATGTGACTGCGTATGTGAGGAAACCACCGCCTAATAAATACTGTTACTCGTAACACTAACAAAAAAACAAAAAACAAAAAAAGAAACAAAAAAAAAAACACAAAGAAACTTGCATAACTTTAGTCCTATGTTTTATTTACTTTTGGTTCAATGTTGAACAGAGCTTTTTAACATTTGCTGTACAACCGATGTTACACTTAGTATATTTAGCAAATGTAATGCGGCTCTGATGTCACAAATCAAAAGCCGCCATTACGTAAAGCGAATCCCAACAAAAATAAATCTACGTTTAGCACATTTATTTAGTTCTTTTTTTGACTTGAATTTCTGTATTGACATGCTGTCAACAGTTAATTTAAATACATACAATATTCGTGTTCTAGACAGAACTTTTATGTAGTGCATTATTATTATAAGGGATTTATTTTAAATTTTTTTTTGTTTACAACTATTTTAAGCGCTTCTTTAAACATTCAGAATTAAGCAAGTATATTTACATAAATATATACATACTACACTTATATCTGGTCACATTAAAACCAATAACAAAAAGAAAAACGCAAAATATGCTTAAACAAATTACATATAATTCATTAAAATTATACTTTATACTTTATACATTGCATATGGAAAAGGCAGATGATAACTTCTAAGGATATTTATAATTATACATTTTTTTTTTAATTTGTAAGCATTAAAACTTGTTCCTGTGTTGTTAAAATGAAGAAAACAAAGTGAAACAAAAACAAAATTAGCTTATAAATTATGTGTATTTAACACATGCGTACACACACTCAATCACACAACCACATTTTAACACAATTAAAATACATGAATACCTGCATTCGAACGTTAGCAGCATCAACAACATCATAAGCAATAAACAATTTGTTCAAACAAAAAAATTTAAACTGATATTTAGAGCAAAAACAAAATGAAAATATGACTAAAAGAGTCAAATACGTAAATAAATGTATATAAATACATACATCCTACAATGCATGTATGTACAATTTTAGGGTATATTAACAACAGAAAATGGCAATACTGTAAAGAGAAAATGGAATGGAACACCCCATGTCTGATTCTTTGCCGCCCAAGATACTCACGCACACATGCATGCGCTACATAAAAAGTGAGAGTAGAAGGAGCGAATAATAGATGAGTGGGAGTAGTAGAAGTAGAAATAGTGTGCCTCTACACTTGTATGTACCTACATACATACATACATGCGTCCATATCCGGATTGCAAATTTTAATTATGTATGTTTGTATTTGGCGTGCTTTTCTTTAATTGGGGCGAATTATCAAATTGTACAGTCAGGCCCACAAGTAATAAAATAGGGGGCTTGGGAGATATCCTTTACTCCTACACATACACACACACACGCCAGCCCAAAATGTTCAATTAACTTACTTTTTGTACATATATACATAACTATTAAGAAATAAATATTGCAAAATATACATACAGATGAATAAAACTCGTATGCACAGGTAAAAAAAAGAGTAAGCAAAAATAACATAATCCACATCTATCTGATAAAGTTTGAATTGCCGTTAGTCTCCATAGATTTTTATATTTTCCTCTATTCGTCATGAATTTGTAAGGCAATGTTCAGTTTTCGAACTATTCAGGTATTTAAATATCTGCATTCCGACATTTAACTGAGTTAGTCCTCTTTTCTTGTTGTGTAAGAAACCACCCTGTGCGTCCTTAAGAATCAGAAATTCGTTCATATCGTTCAATTATGCATAATCAAAAACAAAGCATAAGCAGAAGCAAGAACTAAAAATAATTGCACATACATATGCATACATACAACGTACATACATATATATTATGTCAACTTGGCGATATTATATAGATTTTTATTGCATGTTCATTTGAATACATTTTGATTTTGCAAGTGTAACCGTCATGTACATACATCAATGAATGCCTAATTTAATGCAAATACATAAATAATAATATGTAATGTAAGAAAACATATATAATATAGATAAAAACAGATACAAATTGCCTTTAGGGAACAAACAAAAGTGTGAAACCAAGCAGCAAGCCAAAATGTATTTTTTGTGTAAATGCTAACCAGAGAAGAGGAGAAAGATACGAATTGTAAGCTTTTAAGCTAAGGCTAAATTAAATTGAATATTAAACGTAAGCCAATACTATCTTTAAGTAAATGCAAAACACAACACAAATCACATTTACATAGTGTGGGATTGTTAATAATACAATGACACACTTGAACAACAACAACAAATAAAACAATAACAACAGCAACAAGTAGTTATAACTTGTGTGCTACGAAAGGGAAGCAGAACAAAGAAAAAAAAAACAACATTAAAATAAATAAGTTAAGATTCTTCTTAAAGTGAAGTTCACTTCTAACTGCCTTCAAAGATTAATTAGAATATAAATTAAATAAAACAAAAATGACAAGAGAAGAAGAAATACAAGATGATATACATAAATCTATATACAAGCCTAAATTTTAAAATGTCAGCAACAATTGCTAAGGCAAAACCGATTCTAAAACTAAAGATGAATACTAATAACTAAACTAACACATATTATTCTCAACTAATTGGTAATTTATTTGGCAAAGAGTTGATATCCTTTATTTTATCCGACAACAACCAGAACAACAACAACAACAAACAACAAGCAAACGCCTAAATAAGTGTATTTGGTTTCATAAACTTTAAAAGCAAAAACCTAAATATTTATATAATATATACATATATTTTTTATTATTACGTATTTAAAGCAAGTAATTTAAAAAAGAGTAAAATTAAAATTTACACACAAGTGAAAAATCAAATAGCATAATTATGTTTTTGTTTTGCCGTAAAGACTGCATTATACCAACAATTAATTGTATACATCAAA
>SCDT01002460.1:4917-19334 GCA_004143765.1 Drosophila melanica | reverse complement strand
TTTTGTAATATTTTGTGTGTGTTTTTTTTTTTGGGCCTGGCCTCCAAGCGGCACAAGTTACAAGTTCAGCGTCGAGTGTTTTTCATTTAATGGCGCTATATATTTATATATATGTACACCAAAAGTTGAAGATACATTTACTTAAAATATAACTACGCATATATCTATATACCTATATGTATATGTGTGTGTGCGTGATGCAACGCGATATAAATACAACTACAAATGTACATTTAATTGTTGTTAACTTACGTTATCTTTACCGTTATTAACTTATGATCGAAAACAATAAAAACTTCATTTTCAATGCAATTCGAGCGGCGCTCTCTTCTTCTTAATTAGATCTTTAGCGTCTGATATGGCTGGCTACGAAATATCGTTTATGCAATACATCATTTTACATCATCTCTGTGTGCAGACGCATGCACAAAAGCATCCGTCAGATAGAAAGATACGTCGTACGCTTCGAGTGCGCCTGCCACAACTGCCACAAGACTCAATTTACTTTCTTCACAGCGCGCCGTGCGGCGGCGTCGTCGTCGTCAAGTGCAACTCTTGACAAATTAAAACTAACAAGTGGCGATTGCCAGCGCACCCACCAGCCCCAAAGCGAAGCCGTGCCCATCAGCTGCAGATACAGATACATTCACAGATACAGATACTCCGCTCTGCGCGTCTTTATATGTCAGCGGACCTATTCACAAGTGCCCCACACTCTTCAGCTCCAAAGTTCCGTTTTGTAAACGCATTTTAATTGTTTTTTATGTAAATACAATATTATTTAAATGCTTTCAGACGTTTTATTGCTGTTTTCTTTCCCATCGCTTTGGCTTTCTGTCTTGTTACATAAAATCCAAAAAGATACTTAATAATAATTAGTATGTGTGCATGGCGAGGTGTCGATGGAAATGATGATGCCGCATACGTGTGCAATGGAGAAAGCAGAAAGATTAAATATGAAATATGGTTTTGCCAGATGGTGCACAGGCCAGAATTATAGAGCTGAACACGAACCAAAGCATAGCTATGAACATGGCGAAGAAAATTTATATGTGAATATGGGATATAAATATAGTTAAAGATAGCCAAAAATGATGATATAGATACTTGTATAACTATGTTTATATATGTAGATATTTCTATATATATAGCACACTTTATCTATTATTACACGTCCATCTCTAAGAACCAATACCATTGCTCTACTTATCTGTATCTATCAGTCAGCTTAATTGTATCTTTTCACGTCAAACTTAAAATAAATCTAGCTAAAATCCAATCGCATCAAATTTTATCTATCATAAGTTTGAAATCCATCTAAGAACTATGATGAACCCATTTATTATATTATATACATCTTTAACAATCGGCTTAAATGCTTTTATTCACCTATATCTAACTCTATAACTATCCATATCGTTCTTGATCAATCAATTTGTATGATTTAAACTTTATTCAATTGATTCATTCATATTCTTTTTTATCTTCTATCTACTCATATCTATAGGTATCTTAACTATCTATACTTATCTCTATCTATCAATCAGCTTAAATGTAGCTTTTCACATCAATCTTAATATATTTTAATTCCATCCGAGTATTTTTACATTTCATAGATAATTATCTATTAGTTTTTATGCTTTTATTCATACATTACGAACTCTATAATTATCCATATTCATCTTGATCAATAAATTTATATAAATTAATCTTTATTCTATTGATTCATTTATCTTCTGTTTTATCTATTATCTACTCATATCGATACGTATCTTAACTATCTATCTATGTTCACTTGTAATGAAAAGCAATCAATTAAAGTTTTCTGCTTATCTACATCATAATTTACACCGATCCCATCTACATGAACAGAATCTACATCTGAAACTAAACATTCCATTAATTTGACTAACGACATATTGCTTAATCGCTTTTGTTGTTGTTGTTGTGGTATTTGTGGCTGAGCCCGCACCTGTTTTAGACACCCAGACAACAGTTTGCCCAGCGGCAATCAACGAACAGAGCTGAAGCTAAAGATAAAGATGATGATGATGATGGTGGTGGTGGTGGTGGTGGAGGTGCTGGTGGTGCTGCAGGCTCTTTCAGTCTGAGAGATGAGCGCGTGGAAATTGAGGAAATGCGACGCGAGCCGCTGATGAACAACAAAATCAACAGCCAAAAAATGGGGAAAAAAAAAGATGGGAAAAACATGAGGCATCGAAGCACTTGGCATTTGGCTAACGGCACAATAAATGACGCCGTTTTGAAAAAGTGACAGTTGCAGTTGCAGTTGCAAGTTCCAGTTGCAAATTGCGGCAGCACAGAAGGAGCTCCAGCAGCTCCGCCTCCTGGCCCAATCAGGAGTGGCCCCAGCTCAGGATTCGATCCATTGGCATTTATTGATTATGCGCATATCAATTTTGGCAACACCTCCGGCCAAAGTGACTGATCGGATCGGGCCGATCGTGACATGAACAGAAAGAAAAGTCACCCAAAAACAATGAAACCAAAAGCAAACAAACAAACAAACAAAAAAAAACCCAACGTAACTTTTTTTTGGCTAATCATATTTTTGTTAAGGGGAAAACGGGTAGAAATAATGTCATTGCCGGACAACAAACATGCCTCAAAATTATTGAATAAGCCAGAAACAATAAGTAAAAAGCTAAACGAGAGAGGAAAAAATAAAATAATTATAAATTAAAGAAATTCATAGACAACTATTGCATTATGACCAAAAAAAAAAAAAAAAAAGAAGCGAAATGGAAATAAAGATGAAGCTGGCGATGGTGATGGTATCCCAACAAGACCGTGAAGCTCATTATTAGCATTGTTGGACAAAGCGATCGCAGTGCAAGCCCTGGCGAGAGCGAGACCGAACGAGGGAGAGCGTGTGCGCGAGAACGAGATGGGTGTCCGAGATGAAGAAATGTGAAATAAGACGAAGCCACAGTCCAGTTCCAGTTGAGTCCAGATCAGAGCCCCCCGTTTTCCAGTGTGTGAATTCACAAGCACACAACCACACAACCACACAACCACAACCACATTCATTGAAATTGAAAGTGAATCGTGCCACACGATCCGAACAGGCAGACGATGATGCGATCCTCAAACCGAAATGATCAAAATAATAATGTAACAAATACAACAACAACAAAATACCACAAAAATAATATATATAAAAAAAAAACCAAGAAGTAACGCGTTTTTGTTTAAAACACTTTGTGGTTTCTTAATACTCTTTACTCATTTATTACATAATAATTACAAATATTTATGATATTGTTAAATAATATGGGTTATTCTGAAAAAAATATTTATTTTGGTAATTGGGAACTACTTTGATTTATAATTCGCATAGAAATATGATCAATACTTTTTAATTACAGCTATAAATTAATTAATTTAAATATTATTTGCTATTATTATTTTATGTTAAAGTTAAAATTAGAATATTTCACTTAGTAAATTTTGTGCCTTGGTTTCGAACCCGAAATATATATTAATCTAAAAACATTCAAAAATGTTAATATAAAATAGATGAATATTTTTATAAATAAATTATTATAAATATTTATAGACTTCCTTTAAATGCTTCTTACAGAACTTATTTAATTTAATTTATTTATTCTTAAAGAATTTATTTAAACTTTTACACAAAAATTTAACAAACTCAAAAATAATCTAAATGATTTTTTTAATTAACAACTAAAATGTGAAATATGCAATATTTGTGTTTTATAATTAATTTGACACTGATTGAATGTGTTATTTTTAGGCCAATTAAAGCTGGAGCTTAACTCAATAGGTTATATAATTGGTTAGGTTAGGATTGAAGATGTGTGTTTTGTTTCTGTTACCAACTAGTTAGGTTTATTGTTGCTTTTAGGAGGGTATTAAATCAGTTAAATTAAAAAGGAAAACCACAAACTAAGAAACGGTCAGCTGCCGCTGTTGCAGTCAGCGTCGCAGCTAGGAGCGACGCCGAAGTCAGCAGCAGCAGCAGCAGCAGCAGCAGCAGCAGCTTAAGCTTCAGTTTCCCCCAGGCCCAGATGACTTGCCAGCTGCTGTGCCTGCCTGTTGTTGTTGTTGTTGTTATTGTTGCTGCTGCTGTTTTTGTTGTTGTTATTTTTGCTGTGGCTGAGCTGCTGCTGTTGGTGCTGCTCTTGTTGTTGTTATGATTTCTGCTATGTTTGTTGTTTTTGCCGCCGTTTTATACATTTCAATTTCTTCATGGTTATGCGCTCTTTGCCAACTGGTGCGGCTGCCGCTGCCGCTGACGTCGCTGCCGCTGCCGCTGCCGCTGCCGGCGTCGTCTTCGTCTTCGTCTTGATTTTTACTTAATTTTTATTTCTCGCCACTGAGCGGCGCTATAAAAGCAACTGCAGCAATCGTTGTGGCATGCAGTCAGTGTAAGAGGTTCCGCGTCGAACGAGCTCCAACGAATCAAACGACTCTCAAAAAAAAAACAAACGGATATTTATCGATCTTTCGTCCTACACGCCACTCCGCAGTCAAACGCATTATGCAGCCCAGTTGTGTGGTATGTTAACGTTTTTCTCGTGCCAACTGTGTTACCAACGATTTTGTGTGCTTGTGCTAATTTGATTTTTGCTCATTCTGTTGCCGTTCTGCTTCTTTCTATGGTGCAGTTAGTGCTCGTCTTGGCCAGCGCAGCGCTGGTCGCCGCTCGCCCGGAGCCACCACGTGACACGTACAGCGCACCGCCCTCGAGCAGCTATCAGCCGAGCGGACCCAGCGGCGGCTACGGTGCGCCCGCACCACAATACGGACCGCCACAGCAGCCGCCAGTGGTGCACAAGCATGTCTATGTGCATGTGCCACCACCAGAGCCAGAGTACCAGGCACCCAGGTAAGTGGAAACGAGAATCTTGATTCCTTAACTCCAAATAGAACTTGGTATTATTATCTAAAAATTTTTTTTTTTTCATTTGATATTTCTAACCAAAATAATTGGGATTATTTTAATTAAAAACATCTTAGCTGATCTTTTATAATCTCCTTTTAAAATTGAGTCGAATTTTACCAAGGAATCTTTATAAATTTCCTTAGAACAAAAAAAAAAAATCTCAAATGAAAGAATAATATTTTAATAACTAACTTATTCCTTTATTTCTACATTCATAAACAATGGAAAATATTTTCGAGTATCTATTTCTCAGTTTAATACTTTTAACGAATTTTTAAAAAATTTATGATTAATTAATTTTTTTTTTATAAAATTCATTAGAACTCAGAAACTTGTTTATCATTATTTCTTAATGTTGCTTGTACTTCCGCCTTGTTTATTTTTTCCCCATCTTTCAGATAGAGTTCTTCGTTAGCTTTATCCCTGAGCTTATGGATCCGTTTTGGCCATATACTCGAAATTTGGGTGATTCCCAGATTCCAAACTTTTTCGTAGATTTCTAATTTATCAGCTCTTTTTAAAATCAACCAGCTTTAAACCTTAGATTTAGTATACTTCCCAGTATTATTCCTTTTTAAAATCTTACCTTTGATTATTATCTGTCCCAGTATTATTTCTTTATAAAATCTTTCATATATAGATTTATGATTTTTCTGCATTTTATAGTTCACTTTAATGTCATCTTTGATTAATCCAACAGCTTTTCAAATTGTCAACGACTTTCCCAGTTGATTCCCACCAATTCGGGGAGATAATAAACCCACTTGTTTGTTTATTTTTTTTTGCTTACACCCATTAAATCTAATTGCAAAATGATCTGTCGTGTGTAGCGTTATGAGTATGGAGTATACACAAATAATGCTCCACAATTATGAAAATTCTCCCACAATTCATGGGATCGGTCGCGACACAGTTGTATGCGAAAATACCTAGATAAGTGCTTTGCTACTCGGCTAAATATCTGAGTTGGTATCTGAAAAAAAAGTGGCCAACAGTTGCGAAACTTGAACGTTATTCATCTAATCCGGCTCAGGGTCTCCCGTTTCTTTTAAGTTAAATTTTTTTGTCAATTTTTGCATTATCATTTTGCAGACCAGTAAAGGGAGTACCCCTACTATATGGCTTTTAATTTAAAATTTTTATGTGTCGCATTTGTCGGTTACAAGAAAAATGATTAAGTGTAACTCAGTGAGACAAAGTCTCAAAATTGGTGCGTGTCTCTCTCTCTCTCTCTCTTTTTCGTATTCTCTACATGTATTTTGTCATTGCCTGGTGTCGTCTGCAAGTACCGCAAAATAATGTTAATTACCCGGGGAAAGATATGGTGATGAAGACAGCCAAAGCGTGACTAAGACGTTACCTAAGTTTTTAGGCTATATTCGTAGCAGTTTCCCGCTAATTATTGTTGGAGGAATGGAAACGCCAGCAGGAACGCAATTACCATAGTTTATATAAGCCCCCCGTTCCGAGTCGGAGGCAGCTGGGCACCGGTTAATAGGTAACGGTAACAGCGCTGTGGGCGGCAATTGTGACAGTTCGTTATTAGCCAGATAAACCAGTTTTAAGTTTGTTTTTTTTTTTTTTGTTTACTTTTGTATATTTCTAATTCAGCTGGTCTTACATAAAACCCCCTTTTGCCTTTCTCCAATTCAATTGATAACGTTTAGGAAACCTCTGTATGTGCCGCCGCCGCAGAAGCACTACAAGATCGTGTTCATTAAGGCGCCGTCGCCGCCAGCACCGACTGCACCGATCATTCCGCAGTTCCCGCAGAACGAGGAGAAGACTTTGGTCTATGTGCTAGTCAAGAAGCCCGAGGAGCAGCCAGATATTGTTATACCGACGCCGGCGCCGACGCAGCCCAGCAAGCCGGAGGTCTACTTCATTCGGTACAAGACCCAAAAGGAGGAGACCGGACCGTATCCGAACAGCATTGCACCGCCCTCGGAATATGGCGCGCCCGCCGCACCGCCAGCCCCCTCGGCGCCCAGCAGCTCATACGGTGCGCCCTCCCACTAAGCGACCAAAACGACTAAGCGGAAATCTCTGCGAGCCCAACTCATGGTTTCAATTCCCAGCACAAACCACTTTATGGCTTTTTTTTGTGTGTGTTCATTTTTTGCAAATCTTACGAAAAGAAAATTAACTTAATGTGTGACAAAGTTTACGATCAACGAACATTCCAATTATCATTTCCCCCCGCCCTACCCCCTCGTCATTTTTGTTGTTTCTTATGTAATTTTTACCTCTAAACATTCTCCAATAGGCTGTTTGTTTCAAATTGTTTGTGTAATCTTAAGTTTTAGTTCTTTAAGCACATGCGTTATATATACGAATAATCTGATATACAACATATGATGATATGATATTACACATAAGGATAAATATTTGATCGCAAAATGCATTTCAACTGGACAAATATTATCCACAAATGATTCAGTAAATTGTTGTTGTTGAGCTCGAAGACAATGTGTAAAATCAGAAAAAAGCTACAAAAAAAAGAAATGATACTCAAGTTTATTATTGTATAAAAGAATGGATAAAGAGAAATAAAAGTTTAACAAATTTTCAGAAAAAAATTAATAATATTTTTATAATATTATATAAACCTTATATCATTTACTTTTTATGATAATAGTTTTAAATTTCAGTAAAGCGGCGTTGCCACATTAAGCAACATTAACGGTATTGTCACAGCATTGCCAGCTGCAACTGAGCGCAAAAATAACTATAAAATCACAACAATATCCACTTAAACTGTGCTCAAAATTGTTTTAAAAACGAAACTGAAATAGATTTTTATTTTATTTTTAAGCTATTCTAAAAGCAATCAACGCCTGCATTGATCTAAGCTTGCAAATGTATTTTAGTCCCAAATAGCAAACATTCGCGAGCATAGTTAAGAGCTCACTTCAGCTTACAATTTTAATTGAGACATTGTCGGTCGGGCCCCAACACTTTTAACCGCTTTAGCCTGTTGTCTATGTACATATGCTTGTATCCTGTTCAAAGTCCACCCGAATCCACCCATAGATGCTTTTAAATACACACACACACACACACACACACACACAGACAACGGCTTCTACTCGGCTGTCAAATGTAAGCGAACTTAAAACACATCGTTTGCATTTTGGCTTCCACCATTCACCTCCGCCCCTCTCCTTTACATATCCACTCCTGTTCCATGCAAACACTTAAGTGACGCTTCAGCTCCTCAACTATCGGCATGAGTGTCTGTGTGCGTGCTTTCTGCTCCTCTTTTGTTGTTTTTTTTTTTGTGTTTTTTTTTTTAGCATTTTGTTGTCTACAATATAAACATCATTTACGTTGTTCCTTTTGCGTTTGTCTCGCTGATTTTGTTTACCTGTGCCTTCTAACGGCACTTATACGAAAGAGAGAGAGAGCTAAAGAGAACCGCCAGCACTCTCTTAGCGCGGAACAGTTCAAAAGCGAAAGTCCAACCCCAAACGAAAGCACAGCATTGCCAGCTGTGAGCGACACTCAGTGACGCTCGCTGCCTGCTGTCGCGCCGCCGCCACTGTGAGAGAGCGCAAAGAGCAGCCACTGGCAACTCTTGCAAAACGTTAAACTCGCCGTCCTGTGTGTCAGTTGCGATTGTAATGCCAACGCTGATGGGACGCACGGTGGCGTTCGCGTCGCGAGTTGTGTGTGTGTTTAAGAAATGAAAATGTATTTTCGTTAGAGCTGAGCTGAGAATTGAGTTAAAATAAATCATGTATATCAAAATCGAAGAAGCCAAAGCGTCGCAGCCAAAGATGAAATCAACAACCAGAAATTGCCAGTCATAAAAAAAGGGTTTGTGTGCACGCTCTGTTTATTTGTGTGTGTGTGCGTGTGTGTGTGTGTGTGCGTGTGTGTGTGTGTGTGTGTCTGTGTGTTGTGCTAATATTGTTGGCCATACAATGCCATGGCATTCTATGCCCCCACTTCCCTGCCATTGTTGTTGTTGTTGTTGCGTACAATTAGAAGGCATTGCCAATCGATTTGTGTGAAAAGCCAAAGCTCAAAAGGTGGACGCCTAAAGAACTCTGTGGCAGGTGCGCGACGTCTGAAAAATGAAGTTGAAGTTGACGTTAACGTTAACGTTGTCGTTGTCGTTGTCGTTCACGTTCACGTTGACGTTGACGTTGACATTTATGTCCAAGTTGCGAGTCATTCGCAACCAAAAGGGACAATATTAATGAAAAGACGTTGCAAAAAAATGTCACGTTCCTTATTTGAATCCGAATCATGATGATAATGAAGGTGTCCCTTCCCCAACTCCGACAAGAACAAAAAGAGCGCAGCACCCAACTTGAAATATAAATTCTTAAATTTCGAAAAATGCCAACTCATGAATAACATTATTTATTATTTTAGTAAAACCTTAAAGCAACAAAAACATATAAACAACAAGACTAAAATAATAATTGAAAAAAATAAGGTATAAACAAAAAAGTTAAACAATTTTTTTGACAATCAAAATTTACTCCGAAAATAATTTCTATAAAAAAAAAGGATGCACTCTAATACATAAACCTAAAAAAAAATTGTCGAGATAATTGTAAATAAACATAAAATAAAAGAAAAACTCCTTTGTTTAGTGTAAATTTGAGTGTAAATAAAAACCAAAGCACCGCAAATAGATAAAATATGTTCGCATTTAATCCGAACGAAGATGCTACAAGTGAATAAACGGAAAGCCAAAAAACTGAGTGAATCATGAGTGTGTGCGATAGTGCGAGTGTCTGTGTGGCATATGCCCCAATAAACAGATGGCCATAACCGTAAAGAGAAAGTGTTATGGCCATTACCATAGACGGCAGGGAAGGACCCTGCTTAGGTCACAGTGCGTTGTCCCTTTTGCCAGAAATCACAATTTATGACAGCAACTGCGAATGTTGCACACATAAAATCTGTCAGTCGCCTTTCCGGGGCAACTTGGAGTCCAGTGGATCCTTATTAACTTGCTGCTTCTGCAATTTCTCTTCCCGTCTCCTCGTTTTATGTCTTTCGCTCCAAAGGAAACTGAAGTGCTTCCATCAAAAAACAAAAAAAAAATTAACAGAAAACAAAAAAAACTTCCATAACTATGGAAACTGATAACCGTGGACGGCATCCAGGTGCGGCCATGAGCAGCGTCCTCGGACCCGGACACGGACACGGATCCGGCACAAATGCCCGCAACGGCGGCTTCTGCGGCGCACTGCAGCGAGCACCGCCGCCAATGCCGCCGGGGCTGGCGCGACGTCTCACCAGCCGGGAATGCTACGGCGTTGGCAAGGTCAAAGTCATGTTGCGCGTCGCCGACAAAGCGGACAGCTGCCCCGAACCGGACTTCATGGCGCTGGACAAGAAGAAGCGCCAGGTGACCCTCACCGATCCGAAAAACGTTTCCGCGCCGCAGGCTCAGGAACGAGCGCCGATGGTGGCAGCGCCCAAAATGTTTGCATTCGATAATCTGTTCACCGCCGAGGATAAACAGGTGAGTGATCCTTAAAATATCCTGTGCTCTAAGTATTATCAGTAGATAATATTTCGATCTGTTTCGATCGATTAGTTAAAAAACAATATAGTGTAATTCTTATGATCTAAGTTTATATTTCACTTTTTTAATTCAGCTATTTCTGTAATTCATTCATCATAAATATCTTAAAAATTTAACTGCATCTTTAAGTAACACAAGTTTATGGAAATATTTCAGGATATTAAATAACTTAACCTAAGCTAAGCCACTTTTAACTCTTAACTTTTCAGATATTTAAGAACGTAAAAAAACCAAACCCAGCAAAAATTTAGATAATCTCGAACGAATTTACAAACAGAATATTATAATTAAGAATCGAATAATTTTTTTAACAATACATTAAATTAAAATATCCCATTATTACATCGAACAGAATATTAAAAATATAATTTATTTAAGATATCCCATTATAACATCTATTTCAAATATTTTATATTTTATATTTCTCAATAAGTCGCTTTGGGTTAAATAAGGAATATTTATTAAATTAAAGTTCAATTTATTCTACCAATAGTTTACCTTATTAATTATGTGATAGATGAGCGTTTTCTCAGAAATCGTTTAAAGAAATACCCAACTTGAGATCCATTTATCAACTTCATTAACTGCACTCTCTTCCAGTCGGACGTCTGTGCGGCCGCGTTGAGCGAGGTAATACCCGCCGTGCTCGAGGGCTCCGATGGCTGTCTGCTGGCCATGGGCTATCCGGGCACCGGGCAGCCGCAGACGGTGCTCGGCGAGCTGGGCGCGGGCGCTCTGGGGGCGGTGCCCTGTGCCATCGCCTGGCTGTACAAGGGTATTCAGGAGCGCCGGCAGAAGAGCGGTGCACGGTTCTCGGTGCGGGTTAGCGCCGTTGGCGTCAATGCGACCAGGCCGGATGCTCTCTCCACGGATTTGCTCATCTCGCATGCGGCTGGTAAGCATACGGCAGAAAAGACAAACGACGCCACCTGTTAGCTGCCTGGAGGCAAGGAGGCGGGCGTGGCCATAAAATGCGTGGGCGTGGGCGTTGTAATGTTGCCCCAGGGCCAGCTGATGATAATGATGGGGTGTGGGGGATTGTTAGGGTTCCCCCCCTCAATTTGAATAAAGTTAACCTGCGAGGCAACTGTAACCGGCGCCCCCTGCTGCCCCCTGCTGCCCCCAATGAATGCTAACTACATCGAGTGGCATTTATACGCGCATAAAACCTAATGCCCTTTTCATTCACTCCATGACTCCGGACACAGAATCTGACGACTCCCCGGGGATTTATTTGCGTGACGACTTCCTTGGCGGCCCAACGGAACTACGTGCACCCACCGCCGAACGTGCGGCCCTATTTCTCGACTCGGCGCTAGCCGGACGCTTAAAAAGTTCCGGACCAGGCAATTCCACCAACTTCAACTCCAACTGCAATTCAAACGCCAACTCCAACTCCAACTCGAGCCCAGCGTCGCTGGAATCCGCCCTCATCTTCACGCTGCACGTCTACCAGTACAGCCTGTCCCGCAAGGGGGGTGGTAAGTCGCACAGCTCACAAAAGCAGCACACACAACTCACGGCTCACACAACAATCCACCAGCAGTGTTGCCGCCAATTCAGCCTGTTTTCCTATCAAATTTAGCGTTTTTTCTGGCTATTTTGGTTTTATTTATTTAAATTTTATACAAAAAATAAATCAAAGAAGAAATTAGACAATTTAATCCAAAATTAAACTAGACCAAAAAACTATTTTATCATTTTATCTCAGATTCTTTATTGAATTTTGTTTATTTTATTTTAAATTTTTATACTCGTTCACGAAGTGAAACTAGTATATTGGGTTTGTGCAATGTCCGTCCGGATGAACGCAACTTTTTTCGGCGCTATTTAAGATAGAGACTTGAAACTTTGGTAGTTGTCCTCTTCAGACAAAGAGGATGCCCCCTTCCGCCCCCGCATATATCATGGGACAAATAAAATCGATTGAGTACATGACTAAAAAATTCAAAAAAAATGTATTTTCGAAAATGAATATAATTTGAATTGGGAGTCAATATATAGGACAAATCATGATCAAAAAGCCATCAAACGTGAAAATCGGTTCACTTTTAACAAAGTTATGGGGGTTTGATATATGGGAGCTATGGAATATGACAACTTAACATGTCAAAATTTTTGTCGATTTTGGCATGATTTTTGACCAAAAATTTGACCCCCTCAGAATCACCTGAAATGTGTTTTTTTATGCTAATTGTGACCAATAAAATCGATTAAAACTATAAATTCGCAATTCTAAATTTTGAAAAAAAATTTTTTTCCAAAATTCACAAGGGGGGACCCTTTGCTTTTTTGACCAAANAATCGATTAAAACTATAAATTCGCAATTCTAAATTTTGAAAAAAAATTTTTTTCCAAAATTCACAAGGGGGGACCCTTTGCTTTTTTGACCAAAAAATCAAAAAAAATTTTTTTTTCGAAAATGAATATATTTTGAATTGGGAGTCAATATATAGGACAAATCATGATCAAAATGCCAACAAACGTGAAAATCGGTTCATTTTTGACAAAGTTATGGCGGTTTGATGTATGGGAGCTATGGAATCTTTTATTTAAGAACGTGAACGAGTATGACGCAGTTGGTATCGCCCGACTGCAATGTTCTTGCTTGTTTATATATTAAATGATATATTATATTTTCTTTAGCCATTAAATAAATGTTGTTTTTTATTTTTTTCGATATTTTTATATATATGTTTTATATTTTTATACATAAATTTCTTTATAAGCCACATTTTAGTTTCTTAGCACACTTTTCCCGCTAGCTAAAACTAGCTTCTTTTTTTTAGCATCTTCAAAAGTTGGCAGCACTGTCACACTTCACCCACAATTCTCACCCGTTCCCACTTCCATTTTTAGTTGTTGTAGCCGTCATTGTTGTTGTTGTTGCCACTCAAGTGGCCCGCTAAATGTTTCACTAGACGCCAGGCCATTAAAGTGTCGCATTTCGTTCTCACCCTCACCCTCAACCTCCACCCCCCCTCACCCCATACCCATTGCAGTTGCTGGCGGTCGGAGCCGTTTACATATCATCGACTTGGGCGGCTGTGCCAATCGCAGCGGGGGCCTGCCGCTCTCGGGAATTGGCAACATACTGTTGGCCATATTGAGCGGGCAACGGCATCCGCCGCACAAGGACCACCCGCTGACGCCGCTGCTGAAGGACTGCCTGGCGCCCATCACCTGCCATGTGGCGATTGTCGCACATGTCCTGCACGCGCAAAGCTACCAGGACGCCCTATCCACCATACAGATTGCCTCCCGCATTCATCGCCTGCGCCGACGCAAGCATCGCGTCCCCATGCCACTGGCTGTCGGCCTGGCGCAGGGCCTCAACGCGGGTGGCGCTGGCGGTGGCGGCGGTTCCTCTGCCGGTTCGGGCGCTGATCCATCCAGCTCTGAGATTTCGGCCGACACCGTCATCTATATGGGACCCCACGATGATGCCACCGATGGTGAACATCCGCCCGTCTATCTGCCATCGCTTAGCGGCGGCGGCGGCGGCGTCGGCCTGCTCAACAAGGCACTGAAGGGGGGATGCGGCGCAGAGAAACCACAGGCGCAGCCCAAATCGAACTGCGCCAGTCCACTGATGAAGAAGGCAGCCGTGGAGAAGGGTAAGTGCGATTTCCACCCCTCGTTGAACCCAACGAAGAACCAAACAAGCGAGTGTTAAGCACAGCACTTGACGGGCATTGCTTATGCGATTTTAATTGAAATTCCTCGAGTCATTAGATTTGCACGCCCCGGAGAGAGTTAACTAGATTACCCAGATCACATATCTGAAATAAGCTGACGAAAATGGGAGCGAGCTAACTTAAACTAGAATATTGCAGGAAAATAGTGAAGATAAAGATAAAGATAAAGATAAAGATAAAGATAAAGATAAAGATAAAGATAAAGATAAAGATAAAGATAAAGATAAAGATAAAGAT
>SCDT01002459.1:1645-14430 GCA_004143765.1 Drosophila melanica | reverse complement strand
TATATTTATATATAAGGGAAGGGCGGATTACTCTTGTTTAATTCGCCTGGTAAACATCGCACCTGTGGCTGTCATTAAAAGAGGTTTTGCCCAGGCGAAGCTCGGAGCTGGCTGAGTAAAAACGGTTTTGCTCCTGGCTGCTGGTTGCTTTGTATTTGTCAATTAATCAAGGCAGGGAGCTTAATTAAAATTTTATACACAGCATTGGCTTAAAAGAGTTGCCAATTCTGATGTCTATAAAATTTTAATTTGTTTCCAGTGCACAGCTTGAAATTAAACTGTGGAATCGATACTAAGCCATAAGCCAAGGATACAGCAAGTTTCGTAACTTGAAGCGTTTTCGAATGTATCAATGTCAAAGTTCAGGAATAAAGTTTAATTACTGATACGGATACAAATTTTTGAATATAAATTGTTAATTCCCGGAAAATACTTTGAATCGAAATTAATAACAACTGAAATCTTTAATTCTTAAATACCACTTTAAGCATACTGATCAAACTGTTACTTTACATATTTTTGTTTTCGAGCACAGATTATATATATATATTGCACATTTGTTTTTTCTTCTACTCAATGCATATGTCAGCTAGCCAAGATTCACATTTTGCGTCGTCTTGAAGCGGCTCAGTCAACACATTTCCGGCTCTGATTTTTGTCTGGCTTGATGTTGGCCACATTGAAAATGTGCTTAAATTGTGCTTAAAATGCGCATTGCGTGTTGGCAGACACGGAACATGGCCCAGTTAACTGAACGCCCGCCTCATTGGTATGTGGTATGTGGCAACGCCTGTTAGGGCTTTTGGGGACGGAAATCACTTGAAGCGACTGATGTGGGTGCGGCACCTGAGAACGTGGCCAAACAATGGCGGCGATGCTGCATATGTTGCAAGCGGATTCGCTCAAATTTACAACAGGCAAACAGTGGATTGTTTGGCAAATGCAAAGATTTATCACGGGGAAATTAAGTTTTCGATGCGTGTAGGTGCTTATCCTTGACACGAGCAGCAGCCAGCGGCGTTTTCACTTTGCCAATCAATTTAAATTTTTATGCAGCCAGACGCTATTTTAATTGATCCAGCCCTACAGCGACTATATAATTATATGACAGTATAAATTGATTTGACAGACAGACGAGCACTGACAGCTGCCTGGATAAACGAAAAAAAAAATGACAAGAACGAACAAAAAATTTTGATATGCACACGCGGCGTATGCGTGATTTGAATGTGTGTGCCCTAAGAGTCAACGTGCCTGGGCGTTGACGTTGCCTAGACATCATCTCATTTCGTCTCACATTTATTATTCCCTTCGCAAAGGGCATAATTCCAAGGCTGCTTGGCTCTGGGCTATTAATATATGTGTGCCTTGCTTAGTATTAGATTCTTCTTTCCAATTAAATTGCTTGCAAAATATTAAAAAAAAAAAAATGTAAAAAACCAGAGTTAAAGGCATACAAACTGTAAGTTGTACATTGCAGTTGAAAGCTTTAAAGTCAATAACTTAGCAGCTCCTGCCACAGGATGGATTCCACTAAATTCTAACAGCAATCACTACAGGAGCACAGGTACGCAGCGCGCTGAGTTGCAACTTAAGTGCTCTCGTCTCTAGACGTCTCAAGAATTATGTAATCGTTTATTTTTTATGCCTAACATTAAGCCGGTTGTATGAATAACTCGCTGGGTTTGTCAATATTAAAATTCCGAGAAGTGTATTATTAAAATAAATAAAAAGCATAAGAATACATATTGTATTCAATACGTGTACATTATGGATATATATACAAATATTATTCATTATATTTTTATAATAAAGAAACACTTCATTAAACACCATAAAGAAATAATATTTTTAAAAATTGTATTCAACCTGTAAAGTTCTTATAATACGAAAACACTTCAATAAGCACCCAAAAGAAATATTTAAGACTGCATTTTCTTATCACAAAAGATTTCGCAAATAATTGCTGGTACCTGTTCAATATTGCCGAAAACTTAATCAGAAATTTGTTGAGTGTGGTTGACATTTGATTCTATAGTATGCAAAAACTAATATTGATTTTTTTTATTTTTTTTTTGCTTGTTGTATTTTTTCAGTTTTTTTCTTGGCTTGCAATCTCATCAACGGCGAACAACAGTTTCATTTGCAGTGCATAGAAATGTTCACAAAACTCTAGTTTGGCTAATGATTCTTTGGAACTGCGGTGTGTGGTCAGCAAATCCCACTGACAATGGCAGCCAATTGCGTCAGGGGCAGATCCAAGCATAGAAGAGCAAACAAGAGAGATTCGGAGAATGGGGGACTGCCTGCTGGCATTGCCAGCACAGCAAGCGCTTATTGCGCCAGAGGTGGTCAACAGCTCGACAGCCACGGGATGCGGGCTAATGCATAGTGGAATGCACTCATATTTGTACAATGCTCTACACACAAACAGTGCACGTATTTATTTATATATGTGTGTGTGTGTGTGTGTGTATGAGCATATGGTAAGCGGACCAATGCAATGCAATGTTTGAGACTTTCCCAAGCAACTGGAATTTCTAACATTTAATCGGGCCCACAACAAGGACTGGCTAAGAACAACTCACAAAAACTGATTTATGATAAAATATATGGTTAATATAAATGAAACTAACACAACTAATAAAAAGAATAAATAAACGACTTTATGAGAACAATAATTAAATTGTAAAACAGAAAAAAATTTAAAAAAAAACGTAAAGACAAAAAATGAGAAGACATGTATGTATACAAGTATGTAATAATGACAATGTATTAATTCAAGAATAGTTAAGATAAAAAAGTTAACAGCCTCGTATAAAATAAAATAAAATATTTTTTAAAATTGTTCACTGTTGCCAAATGATTACACACCTCTGGGTACAGAGGTACACTCACACACACACACACAGTCAGACACAATCCATACCTAGCTATATAATCCGCACATACGTATATAATCCATTATAAAACTGTTTACATAAGGTTTCTTTAAATTGGTTTATTGTTGTAAGTGTGGGTGCTGCTGCTGCGGTCCCCTGGCGAGCGACTTTTACTGGTTGTAAGGCTCTTACGACGTGTGTGGATGTATTTTATGTCCACTGCATGTGGTCTAAGCTGCCATTAATAATGCAATTGTCGGTTGGCATAGCTGATAAATTGCTGTGGTTTGACAATTTGCAGTGCCAACCACAATGAAATAAAACACACATAAAAATCAACACCAAAATTTCCTCTAGCTTCGAAACTGTTCGATTTGTTGGCTGTGTGTAAATACTGGAAATTCAAAATTTCGCTATTTCGGCGCAATGAATATCGGTTAATTAGGTTTAATGCCTGTCATGTTCTAATAAAAATTATTCTGTGAATCGCTGTAATCACATTATGATGATGTTGCCGAATCTAAAAATAAATGTACAAAATTGAATTGAATAGGAAATTTATATGTGGATGTGTTTATGTGTAAGATATTTGTGTGCACATGTCGTATGAGCAATAAAAATGACACGCAATAATTGTGCTCTATCAATGTGTGATTCTGAGTCTGTGTGGGTGTACGCTAATTGAATTTTCGATGAATATAATATAAATGATGTTTCACTAGCGACTTGATTGAAATCATCATTGAATGCAATTAAACAACCATGTTCCCAAATTTGTATTCCCATTGATTTCACATTGATTTTATTCCTTTAATATTCTTACCAATGCTTTGCATTAAGCCAGCTTAAACAGTGAACCGAATAAATTGGTAAAACGAAGGTGAACCAAAGATTTCCTACAGTTTATTCAACAAATAGCCTGAAAAAAGTTAACTATGCTGTTGCAAAAGTTTTTAACTTTTAACATTGTTTTAACGATACTTTCAATACTGTAAATATAAAATACCACCGAAAGTTTTTGGTTGGCTGATAGCCAAGAGACTAGCAAAATATTTTGAACTGAAATCCATTAAATTCCTTTATGCAAACTTTAAATTCTGATTAACGCAAGTGCAACAATATGTTGATTTTAAATCAATGCAGCTAGTAATTTGATATACTTTATTTAAAAGCTTATATCTACAAATTTAATACGTTCTGTTAAGCTATGATAAATATTTACAAAATTCCTTTAGGTTATCTTAAAGCTTAAGAACTTGATGCCACGAGTTGCGCCACACATTTATCCCAGCTCCCACTTCAACCTAATTATGCACCCTCGCACCCACATCCCACCAGACGAGATGAACTAATGTCGTTGATTACGATTGTTGCCAGAGCTGCGTGGATGCTGCGTCGGGTAACTATGCTAAACATTTAACAAATTGAAATTTATAAAACCTTGAAAGACAAGCCAAGCTAATGCCATGCCAGCCAAGATTTGCTCAAGTCAATGGCTTCAATTTGCTTTTATAGCCACGAGGAATGGGTTCGGTGGCAACTATTTATCATAGAGGACTACGGGCACGAGGACTGCCAACTGTGCGCTGATTCTCGCGACTTGTTTGCAGCGACATTTGCAAAATGTAATTGTCGCAATTATCGTAAATTTGCGAGCTGAATTGTTGTCGCATTAAAGTAAATTTCAGTTTCTTTGTTTCACACATTCTTGGCACTATTTCAGCATTAGACGACGTTTTGTTTGGCGAAATCAAAGCACGTTTCCCAAAACCAAATAGCGAACCAAAGGAGCCAAAGCGGCAAGAGTCGCGACGGCCTGTTGCACGTTACGAAAGCTTTCGCTCTTAAGCTCTGTAACTCGTCGAAACATTTCTCTCTCTCTCTCTCTCTCTCTCGTCACCGAAACAACTTTTCGACCAATTTATTGTCGAGCGTTTCTCGATTTTGGCTTCGCTATTATGCTAAGTGCGCTGGTTGTACTTTGATGCTGCTAATGGAGGTCTTGGCAGGAAGGCGAAAGAACAGGAGGCGGGTGGGGCTCACATGGGGGCAACGCTTTGGCTGCTTATGTTAAACAAAAACACATTAAGGCGCTCTCTATATGAGCTGCAAAGGTTATTAGGACAAAAGTTGTTGGCCAAAACAGCAAACACAACAACAACAACAACAACAACAACAACAACAACAACAACAACAACAATGTCGAGTGTGAACGTGTGCAAGTAAAAGGTTGGGTTAAGGGTAACGGGGAACCAACAGAGCATCAGGTAATATTAACAAGCTTGCAGTTTTCGTAATGGAATTAGAAACGGGAACTCAAAAAAATATGAGAAACCTGAGAGTGTTAAGCTGATGAAAAAATACAAATTGGATTGGGCTTAATTGCATTAACTTGCCAGCTTGTTAGGTATTCATGGCAGCTGCTTTGCAAATCAGCACAAATCCTGAAGATGGCTATAAAAACTTAGAGCAAAAATAGAGCTTAAGCCTGAAGTAGAAAATATCCGTTAGATAAAATTATATATTGAAAACATGATTTATAAATTTATACCATTTTGTTATATTATTAAGCTTAATATTTTTTGAGGATTTTTAAATATAAATATAGATTTTAATTTTACGAAAAACATTCAAAATGTAACTTTACAACTTAAAAGTTTTAGTTTTAATTTGATTCACTGTGGCTTATGCCTCCGTTGAATTCATCATAACGCAATGCCCGAGCAGCCCCGGGGAAGATGAAATTTTAAAATGCATAATGAATAAAAAAAGATAAAAAGTGGGTGTAACGATAAAGTTAAAATTCCTAGAAGGCAAACATTTTCATAAATGGTAACAGCTTCAAAAACAGACGCACACAGGAATATCTATATATATATATACGTTATAGTACAACTGGCTATTTCGAATTTTCAGTAGCATAATTTTGCTTGCATTTCAGCCTCCGAAAATTGCCTTTTGATAAAGCGTATTTTATTTGACATTGACTGCTGTTGGGGGCCCATAAACAAATTTGGCGAATCAAAAAATCGTTTCAATAACAAATTGCAGAGCAGTAATAAAAATAAATAAAACATGAAATCAATATTGCATTACAGAAAAGCAAGTCAGCAATTTTTATTTAAATTTATTTAAACGCAATTAAAATCTCCTAATTCGTCATTTTCTAATAAAAATCCAAAGTTCAGGGCATCTGCATGAGTTGCATGTATTTAATGTTATCAGCTTACTTGCGAAAAGCCAGATTTCGAGATTGCAATCACAGCAGGCGAGTAGCACAACAAAAACCGCCTGGGGACAGACATGTGCGGTAAATTCATCACAGGACCCCCAAGATCCCGGGCCGTGCGCCTCCAAAATGTGTCAACACATCGGGCGGTGGGTGTCAAGCTGCCGCGCTGTTGCCCTAGTCGTGCCAGCTTAAAGGAACAAAAATTTAAATATGCAAGTACATTTGCCGGGAGTCGAAAGCGTTGACTATCTATTAACACGTGATGACACCTGCAGCTGAGATTGCTCACGTTATTACAACAAGAGGTGAAAAGGGGCTGGGACGCAGCATTGACAACTAAATGTCAATTTATTTTACATCACACAAGAGCTAACGCATCAAAGAGCAAGCCTCATCCCAAGCTGTGGCAATATTCCTTAACAAGTCCAACATCAGCGCGTGGAAGAGAGACAGACAGATTTGGAGCGAGAGAGAAAGCGATATATATATACGAAACCAGGCAGCAACTTTAGACAAGTTTTGACTTTCAGTTTTGCAAATGAGGTGCTGGAGACATGTGCAAAGTTTGCGATAAAACACACACACACACACACATAAGCAGGACACACTAAGGCCAAGGTGTTCAGGTATTTGGTAAAGTTCTGTATGTGTATGCGTGTGTGTTTCTTTGTGTTGTTTACAAGTTAACTGATTTATGTTTCGTGATTTTGGTTAGAAAGTTTTCATTTAACACATTTAGATGACATGGCAGGGCAAAACACTGACTCAGTGTGTATGTGTGTGTGTGTGTGTGTGTGTGTGTGTGTGTGTGTGTGTGTGTAGAGCCAAATGCCGCGTATAAATTGTATTGAACGACATGTAGGGAAATTATACATAAAGCACTTCATAATTATTAGGACAATAGAATGTGTCAAAAACATAACAAAGCTTAAGTAGGGCAGCTTAATTTAAATAGATAATTAAAATCGATTATATTGCAGCGTTTAATTAGCTAATCTTATAAACGGAAACGAAATTGGCAATTATTTATTAAAATAATAACACATAACACTTGTTGTGCATTAAAATTGCATATTCTATTTCGTTCGCACAAAACTACATTAAATTAAAAGCTTATTTAAGTATACAAGACTCCATTAAATTAAGAGCCTATTAAAAGCAAGCCAAATGCTCTAGTGGAGAGTGCTCGAATCAAAAAAGACCCTTTCCGTACTAAATGTCACCCCTTTCGAATACCATAGGTTATTCTGGAGTAGAGCCTCTGGTTGATTTTACGACTTTGTTTTAAGTATAATTTTTAAGTCTACACTTGGCCAATTATCCTACAATTTCATAAAATGTATTTCTGTTTAATCAATTTCTTAACTTTCCGCAATATTTTTTCTCGATATATTCAATGCTTTCATCTCCGTTGCATGAAACGTGTAACTCATACGCCCCATGAGCCCAATAGAAAACCCATTTGACAGTACGCTCATTCCTTATAAAAAAAAAAAAATATGCAAAATATATGTAAATATATATATTTATAAAAAAAAGCAAAGTATACTTGCATTTGCCTGTTATTCATGGCTTCATTTAAATGGAAATTATTAGTGTCATTTGTAGCCACCGCCCCAGGAACTTGGCCCCATTAAAAAAATAAAAAAAGTTAAATTCTCATAAAATTGCCTCTAGACAAGGAGCGAAGGAAGAAAAACGACAGCAACCACGGCGGCGCATATGACCTTGGTTAAGATTTTTCGTACAGCATCGTCCTGTGGCCCGTTGTCCTTTTGCTTTTGCTTTTGTGGCGAGGGCCAGCCATAATGTTTACATAATTTACTTGCGTTTTGCGTTTAAAGGTTTGAAATGACTTTTTAATTTGGCTTTTCCGTCTTGAGTTACGCGACCAGCGACGGCAACGAAAATTCAACTCAAATAAATATGCAAATTTCTGCGCATTTTATTGAAAATGTTCTTTAGAGCGGAAGTGGCAGACAATCGGTTGTGCCACGAACAAGGTGTGCGGGGTCGTGGCATATGCGACGAGCTCTTGTTGTCGGTTTTCCAAATTTGAAGCTATGGACGAGAAATTGAAATAAGTTTCGCGCGCATTTCGCAACTGAAAAAAACGGCACATGTGATGTACTGAAAATAGCTGATGGAGAGTTTTGAATAAATTTACATATTTTTCTTTTCAAGTTGAATATTGTAAAGTATAAATTTTATTACATAATATGAATACTGTCAAATAAATAAAATAGCAACATTTAATTACCATATATTCGACTATTCTCTTAAGACATGAAACAAGTGATTTTAAATTGCGGAACACAACTGAAGTCTTCCACACTTCGCACTCTTATTGATTGCCATACTCGCCTGCGTGTCATGCGGAACAAAGGCGAATGCACATAAAGGAATTGCAGCATGCATTGAGATGCTGCACAATGCAGATAGTATTTTTGTTTTAAAAAAAATTAATTATGCATATTTACGCGTACCTGGCATGCCCCGCTGCATCTGCAGCTGCAGATAAAGGCAAAAGTTGCACAGCGAAAGTTGTCGCAAACTTCAATGGAAAGGCAACAACAGAAACAACACACACATACACACACACACACATGTTAGTAGTTTATATTTGTATTGCAAGTTTACCATTGGCTGCAGGGAAGGCCTGAAGGAATGAAGGGGGTCCTCTGCTCAACTGCCAGGCCAAACAATGATAAACCTTGGGAGCTCTCACTTGTGAAAAACTGTCAGCATCAGTTGCGGAAGCTGCCATGCTGGCTCTCGAGTTGGGCTCATTTGTAATTCAGCTTTGACAGTGGATGCTCAGCTAAGCAGACATTGATGTGTGGCAAGAAAAGCCACGGGATGAGAGTGCCTGATGCACCATGCACTTGGCATCGATCAACTCTTTGCCCAGGTCACGTGCAGCACTCTGTGCGCCTAATGGGCTCTGATGCAATCTGCAATCTGCTGGCTGCCTCCTGGTTGCCTGCTTGCTGCTGGCTCCATTTCAATATTGATGCATTGCCTGGCTGCTTAGCATGTGACCAGAGCCAGACCCAGACCCAGACCCAGAGCCAGAGCTAGGGCAAGTCGTGCATAATGTTTCAACGAGCTGCTGCCTTCACCTGACCCATTGAACCATTCCCTTTCCGTTCTCTCGCATAACTTCTCACATTTGCGGTCATGCCAATTTTGGGAAATTACTTTGCATGCCGTTTGGCATAAATTAATTTCAATGTCGGTGTTACAATGTGTGTGTGTCTGTGTGTGTGTGTGTGTGATATATGTGACACATTAGAGGCTCGTTGCCACGTAATTAAATATTTTGCACTATAAATCAAGGCTTATGTTGATTTGCAAGGGATAAATGGCTGCAAACATGAATATCTGATGGATTGCGGGCACCAATTTAATTAGTTTGCTGAAAAGCCTCTTTAATATATAGTACAATATTTTCAGTTTGCCAAATATTTAACATTTAATCATTTTTTGTTTTTTATGTTATCGCAAAATGAAATTCACAAAATTTAATAATCTAGCCACAACTGTAAGCCAGATTGCACAAGCGGCTTTTAAAAAGCTTCTCTTGCATACCAAAATAAACTTAGCCACAAATTGAAGTTTATTGCAAGCTTATTGTTAGGTCAGATGGTTAAAAGTAATTTCAAGTTGTTCAACAATGGTAATAAGTAAAATACCTTTGAGTCCCTTGAGGTGTGTTTTTAAAATGTGTTGCATAATTTTAAGCGACTCGAGTTTCATTTTCGTTGGTTGCAAAGCAATCAACATGTGGTAAATGCCATTTAATTTTGCACATTTCAAATGAATATCCAAACAGCTTAACAAATAAACGCTAACAACTACAAATAAACGAACAAATAAATAAATAAATAGCAAGCGACAAGCGAACAGCGATGAGCAAGCAAATAACAAATCACCCAGCTCCAACAAAAAAAAAAAACACCAACAACAACACACATACACTCACACACACACACATATATATATATCTAAACATTTATATGCAATCAAGCTGACACGTATGCTTTACGTGCGTTTGTTCGTAGCCCACCCACCTCCCACTTATATTCTTAATTCACAGCTCCACACAAGTCGCTGGCCATCATGCCACACCCTCCCTCCCCCCCACCGCCCAACGCTCCTGTCCCTCAGGCGTGCGAACATAAACCCAAACTGAACGCAAAAAAAAGAAACAACACGACAGCAAAACAGGCAAACCCAATGACCTTTGCCACTAAGATGATGGGCGGAACTCGGGGCGGTATTTTCGATACATATATATATATATATATATATATGTGTGTGTATATGTGTGAAAGTGTGTGTTGCTGGCACTGTATGACAAACGTTTCATTTGTCATGTGCTTTGCCTATGTTTTGTTAAGTGTACATAAAAGAGAAATGGCCGAATTTTAGGACTTTTTCGAAAATGAACTATTCAACACGAATACGAAAACCCCTAAAAGATGAAATATCCAAATACTATGATAAGTACGTGCTGCAAAATAATTAAAAAAAACGTATTACCCTTTTGATACATATACTCAATATTACATATATTACAATTAAAAAGTCTCTGTATTCTAGGATTATTCAGATATATAAGTTCTCTTCTTCACTTTCCGTTCTTCTTGCTGATTTGTTTTAATTTTCATTTTCTTGTGCAATTAGCGTTGTTGAAAACCCCAATTTGTTACGTATACGCACTGTGTTGAATCAAGAATTCCAACAATACAACCGCAACAGCCTGGCCCACACTTTTGGCTACCAATTACAGTCCATTATGCAAAATATGCACACAACCAAAACTATTCGTATAGTATTCAATGCCCGCTCAATTGAGGGATGGCGGATTGCGGGTGCAAACGCAGCTCATTTGCTGCCACAAAAATGATCCGGCAAATTGGCACGACTATAATGCAATTTGAACGCCATTCAGTGCGCATTTCTCGGTGCCCACTATCTGACTGTTCGACTGTTTGACATTTGAATTAACAGCGCATAGGGCGCATAATTAATGAGCCTTGCTGCTTGGCAGCATCTCATACTCCGTTGCCAGGATGGGCAAAAGCAGGTTGTGAAAAAGTGTGCAACAGGCAGAAGGAGATGTTTATAAAATAATACAAATAATACAGATGTTTATAAATCTGCAAAATACTCGTTCACAGTAGAATAGCAGCTAATGACAAACAGTCGAAATGAATCTTAATATTATTTTGTGGATCATTTGATTATTTCTCAGCTGCAAGAAATTAGGGAAGTTCCTTAGAAGACTGTCTGCCAAATTTGGTAACGCTAATTAATCATTAGTGATCTGTCTGAAAAAATCTAAAACAAGCCTTAAAACTGAGGAAGATATACCTATATAGAATTAAGCAAGTTGCACGTCTTGTTGGCTTCAAAAGTGAACGAGTATATAAATATAAAACCAAAAATACTTACTGCTAATTACATAAATTTTTATTTACTAAGCCCCTATGTGTATCCCAGCATAAAGCTTCTAGTTTCTAAATTCTAGAGCCCTTCATTTTTGGTACTCGTATATCGCGACATTTTAGGCTATCAAGCTAACGAGATAAATTTTAAGGCAAAACACTAAATAAATAAAGGCACAATTTAAACAAATTGAATTGTGACATTGAAAGCAAAAGAAGAACTAAAATTTGCATATCTCGGGCATATGAGGTCATAACTTCGAATGTAATACCTTTTCAGACTCGTACAAATGAGGACTATCAAATGACATTACAAAGTTCTGATGCCAAATTTTGACCAAATTCGACAAAAATCACAAATCACAAAATCACGATTTTTGTCAAAATCTCGAAAATGTTAAAAATCAAAATTTTGAATGGATACCGATTCTATAGACTTTTAAGAGTAAAACGATATATGTCTTTCTCAAATCGGAATAGAATTGGCCAAGATACAGTTATTTAAAGCATATCTGGGGTAGCCGAGGCCGCAGATCCTTGGACAACAAATTGTCAAAACAAATTGGTTCCTAGATGACCTCCATATCTCTGGTAATTATACCAAAGGTATAGTCCTGGTGAACCTAAAGAGCTGCATCCTTGAAAAATGCGCAAGAAGACGCTCAAGAAATATGTATGTTTTTTTTTCAGCTGCCCCATCCCTTTCACGCCTTTCCTCTAAAAACTGCTGCTGCTGTTGCGTCGAATTTAGCATTATGGGTTGAGTCTGCATTGTCTAAGTCTGAATTTTCACTAGAAATCTTGCACCCAAAACTGTTACCTTAGAAGTATGCAATGAAATTTTGCACATTTTTAAATTTTTCTGTTTACCTTCTGACGATTCTGTACGCCTGGTGTTTTAGCTCGATTTTGCATTAAGAATCTTGCACATCAGCGGCCCAAAAATTGTTACCTTAGAAGTATGCAATGAAATTTTGCACATTTGAAAAAATTTTTCTGTTTACCTTCTGATGATTCTGCTCGCCTGGTGTTTGAGCTCGATTTTTAAGCGAATTTGGCTACCGACTACACAAAAATTGCCCAGAAAGATTCTCCTAACATCAATAAAAGAGAATTTGTGTGTTTTTATACTCGTTCACAAAGTGAAAAGAGTATATTGGTTTTGTGCAATGTCCGTCTTGCTGTCCGTCTGTCCGTCTGTCCGTCCGTCCGTCTGTC
>SCDT01002458.1:7787-20927 GCA_004143765.1 Drosophila melanica | reverse complement strand
AATATATATTTTTATATATATATTTATACATATATACGGAGAGCCCGAATATATGCCCTAAACCCTGCGATTGAGCTTACAAACATTTCAACCCTCTCTCATTCATACATCCAAACACAAACTCACACTTTTACTTTAAGACTGCGCTTGGCCCCTCTATAGAAAGTAAATTCTTGATATTCTTCTGATTTGTTTAATTTTTTTATTTAATTGATATTATGGTTCAAATAAGATATCGTGAAAGACAAATTAATTTGGTTAAGAACCTTTCACAAATCACTTTTAATATTTATCCATATAAGCCTGTTCTTATTACAATCTTATTTTGCAATTATGTTTATTATTTTTTATAGGTGGCATACCACACGTTCAAGCAATGAGGAGTCCATGCAACATATGCTTGCGACTGGACGGGCAAAAATTAAAGATGGCACCCTGATCTTATCAACTGTTACCAAAACTGATAATGGGATATTCTATTGCACAGTGACTAACTCAGAGGGAAGCGAAACTTTGGAGGTGGAACTTTCAGTTTCGTCGCCTTTGAGTGCAAGCGTACAGCCCAGAATACAAACTGTGAACCTTGGTCATACAGCTGATTTAGTGAGTAAAGTGACCTAATAGCCCCATTTCTTACTTCGGGATAAATCACTAACCCGACACTTATAGATTTGCAGCACATCTGGATTTCCAAAATTACAAGTAATATGGTTCAAGGATGGCAAAACACTGCGGTCGGGCGCTCGTGTGCGCCTATTATCGAAGGAACACATACGTATTACATCTATTGTCAAGGAAGACAAGGGAATGTATCAATGCATTATTAAAAATGATGTTGAGTCAAGTCAGAGCTCAGCCGAGCTAAGATTGGGAGGTATGAATTTGAAAATTAATACATTTCTATAATAATATAATAATACAGGCATGAATCTAAGCTTCCCAAAACCAAGCTCGGCAACTCCGAGTAGACAAGTCTTACTTGGTATTCTTTATAATAATTCGTAAAATCATTTGTAGAAGTGGCACCTCAATTGCTTTATAAGTTTATAGAGCAAACAATGCAGCCTGGACCTTCCGTCTCCCTAAAATGCAGCGCTAGCGGTAACCCTACTCCAAAAATTGTATGGCACTTGGATGGGTTTCCCCTTCCCAATGTAAGTATTTAAAAATAAATAATACTGGCTATACTATTATTTAACATATTCAGAACTAAAGGCAACGAAGCTTCAATTAAAACCGAACTTTTGCATTTAGGTTATAAGTGTGGTTTTGCAAAAAAAGACTTTATATACAGTAGTTCCGGGCATAGAGTTATATAGCAATACGAATTAAGAGGAGAATATTCGATTTCGTGCTTTTAAACAAAATACTTTATCGGCAATGTCGCGGTTGCAAACACTAAATGAAAACAAAACGCGTCTAGCTAATATTTCTGTGCTGTGCAAACTCACAAATATGTGTCTTCTTCTTCTATATATATTTATTTAAATGAATTTTACGTCGCGTCTTTTTAGTTATTTCCTTTTTTTTTATTAAGCAATAAGCTCTTTTTATGAAAATAATATTTGGTGAACACTGATCGATAAATGCGCACTTCTTTCGCAGAATGATCGTTTGATGATTGGCCAATACGTGACTACATTTGGTGATGTTATAAGCCACGTTAATATATCGGCTGTTAAGTCAGAGGATGGAGGCGATTACGAATGCAAAGCGGTATCCAGAGCCGGCGAAGTGACACACTCAGCACGACTGAATATATATGGTAAGTGTTCACTTCTAATTTTCAAATGATATCTATAGATAAATAGTTTAAATAGTTTAAATTTAATAATTGTTTTGTATTTCATACATGTGTTTTAACTTAATTTATTGTAGGCATGCCGTATATCCGACATATGCCAAAGATATCAGCGGTCGCGGGGAAAGTGTTTTCCCTAAAATGCCCCATTGCCGGTTACCCAATTGAGAGTGTTTACATCGAGAAAGGTCTGATTCAATATAGAAAATACTTCATTCATTCATTTAATCTGAGCATGAACATTTCTGTTTTTAGACGGTATCCGCTTGCCAATCAACATGTGACAGCGGGTCCAAAATGGAACTCTTGTGATCGATAACGTACAACGAGCTGCCGATCAAGGCACATATACGTGTATCGCACGCAACAAGCACAACTATACATCACAGCGATCAGTAGATGTTAAGGTATTGGGTATGTATCTTATATATAAAATCGCCACGTCTGCATTTAATGATTTTATTGAACTTTCTGTGGAGACTTACATGACAATTGACATCGCATTAAAAATATTTAAGATTGATCTTAACTTTTGAAATGTAATAAGTATAAAATAAAATATAAGAAAACATAATATATAAAATCAGAAATAAGACTAAGACTAATTTAGGTATTTGAACTTACCAAATTTTGGGTGGGTTTGCTATAAGCTGCATTTATTGGTATTAATATTAATTATATTTCCTCATAAATGCATGCCATAATGTCTGAATCATACTATGTTAATGCATAAAATGATCAAAATTATTTATTTGGGGAAGTAAATATTAAAAACTAAGCCAATGCACGTGCACCGATAAGATATGCATTTAAATGCACGCAGCACGTTTATTTCTCCCATTATTTCAAAACCTTGTTTTCTCAAAAAATCTATCTATTACTATATAATTAGTTTATAAGCGGATATCAGCATTATCTCACACACATTCTGGTTACATAGTTTAAATGAATCAAGAAATTTATTGTTAAACTCAATTAAGTATCATAATAACTTAAGTTCACAATTTTTCTAAAGTATCGAAAAACAAAATAGAATAAAATTATAAATAAATTAAACACACATTAATATTAAGTTTAGATAAACAAAATATTAACTCTTTGGGGTTGTCCGTCTGATCACATATCCGTATGAAACTTTAGTTAGAGAGCTTTAAAAAGTACCGTGTTATCGATTTTTTGATCCGGTTATTTTTAGAATAATATGATAAGATCTTTCACTTGCAACTAGATTCTTAATAAAATTAAGTAACTATATTTTTTCGAAATCTGCGTATTAATGTAAATTTTAAGTATTATGATAGTTGATAAGTTCATTTTCTGTGCTTTGCACGTCTCTGACAATTTCGTATACTAAGATAATATGCATAAGTATTATAAGGATATTATTTGATATGCATACTAATTCATTTGGATATTGATTGTCGTGCAAGTGTACTCATACCCCTAATATAGTTTTATATTCATATCGATTTTAAATATTCTGTAATATCTGCACAGCTCGAACTTTTACATTGCACTTGTAATTATATTCGCATTCGCATAAGGTATTCCTTCCATTTGCACTTGCACTTGCTTTTGGCATGCGCGGTATTTTTCAGGGTTTATATCGCCACAGTTGTGTGTTGGAACAGCTCCCTAACTCTTTTACTGTCCAGTGCATATTGTCAGTTTTAAAGAGTTGAGCTGAAACCGCGGTTTAGCGTCAATTTGGCGTTTTAAGTTGTCAATTAAACATTCTTTGCAGGTGCATTTTTTGGTAGTCTTTTTGATTATTTATACATCTTAGCTATGCGCACTTAAGTAATATTGTGATGGTGAAATCTGAATCTAATTCAGTTACTAGTTACAATTATAATAGATGATAATCTTTCGTTACATGGTATTTCCACTGGTATATACTCTGCTGGCTTTACACATATCTCTCCACAGACTTCTCGCGAAGTCAGCTATAAAATTTCGAGTTTTCCATCGATATTTTACATTATCGATTCGGGGCATTCACCCTGGTATTATAAACATTTCATAAGCTTGATTCGGGTTCACAGTCGGGTTACCCAACTTTACCAATCTGTTCTTGCTCTTATCATAAATATATGTATATTCAGAAAGAGTACGTTAATGCACCAAGAAAGCAAAGAGTAATTGACAATTTTAAATATTCTATGTATGTATTATTCATATACTATTATATGATGTCTACATTACCGCTGGTGTGAATATGGGATACAATTTTAATATTTTGATTGGAAGGAGCAATAATATCTTGTTTATATGTATGCCACATGATCATAAGTAAATAAATGTAGTGGATTAGGAACATTCCAATATTTTTTTGTTGTCAAAAATAGGAGACTTTCGCAGATTTCCCAAGCAGGCGAGATAGAAATAGGATTCTGCTACAGTGAATATGAAATTGAAAGCCAAGAATATGTGATGATAATTAATAATCAATGTTACGACCGAGTTCTGTATTGGCTTAAAATCTATCTGAATTTTTAATAAGTTTGTCATCGCTTTAACCTTTAAAAGGTTTAATTTGAAAGATCTTTGTGGAAATGTAGAATTTTAAATCTTGATCAATTGAAAATTAAGAGAATTATAAGTGACCAAACAACTCAAGTTACAAATTCTATTTAACATTAAATCAGAAATTTCACAAAACTTCGTCTGCTGCTTAAGTATTATACTATATAAGCATTGGAACATAAGGCGCAGTAGTTTTTAGCAACGCAGCTTAGATTAATATTGTAAAGGTAGCATTGAATTTGAAATCTTCTGGTATATTCTTGCACCATATATATGGGATATACCTTTGAGAGTTAGCTATTTTCGCAGATAATAAATTTTGAAAATAATGTTGTACTTGTCGTAAATTAATTCTTAAAAAAAATCGTTTATTTCTTTAACCACCTAAATAATTTTACTGAAATTAAACATCCAGTTCCACCCAAGATTACACCATTCTCATTCGCGCGCGATCTGAACGTCGGTGACCGCACGAGCATTCAGTGCGTTATTGGCACCGGGGACCTGCCGCTTTCATTTACTTGGCTGAAGGATGGAAAAACTCTGCCATCGGCGGCCTCGGCCGACGGTGTGAGCGGTGGGCTTAAGGGTACCGGTGGCGTTGCTGTATTGGGTTCCGGCTCCGGATCATTTTCGCAGTTTTCATCTTCTATGTCACCGTCGGCGTCGGCGTCAGCGACTGCCTTCACAAGCGAACTCGCCCCGAATGACAATGGTCGTAGTAGTGGTGAAGTGACAATTCGCCAAAATGATGATTTTACTAGCGCCCTCAGCATAACAAGTGTGACGAGGGACCAAAGCGGCACCTACACGTGTCGCGTTCAAAACGATGCCGCCACTGTAACGCACTCTGCACAGCTTAAAGTTAATGGTACTTGCAATAGTTTTTCTTTAATATTTTCATTTTCGTTTGGTTCAATGTAGTGTATTAAAATAATTATTTGATAGACAAATATATATATACTTATATGCACGTATATACTTAAATTTATTACAATTAGAAAACTATATTTTTTTGAAATTTGTGGTCAGTGTGATTGGTAAACAAAACGAACTATATCTGAGTGTATGCCCATACTGATTTATTTATGTATTAGGGTATATTACATTTGCATGATTAAATTAGTTAGTAGTTAGTTAACCATTCAATCTCTTATTAATAATCTAAGTATATATTTTTTCTTTACTTTTTTATTTAACGCGTTGCGCATTTTGATATCAATAGCAATTTGTTCGAATTGTTTTTAATCCCGCTTTATCCTTGTTTCATCGCAAAACGTTTTTGAAATGACATCCACTAAAATCATTGCCAATAAACAAGGAAAATTTCAATTCAACGAATAATTTTAAAATTAATGATTTTGTCTTTGGGTATGAAATAAAAATAAAAATAAATAAAATATATCACTATCTAATGCAATTTGCAATTATAATATTCAATAATATTTTCAACATTAAAAGAAAATGATCGGATGGGTGAATACCATTCGGTAATCTCGTGATAACAGGTAACCAATTGTATTTTTTTTTGTATCCTTTACCAAAGTTCCTTACGGTCAAACGTGCAGGCTCAAATTTCTGAAAAAAGCTTTATCAGGTGTTTTAAATTTTTTAAAGAAAAATTTTGGTATGGGAAATACTTTGGCTGTTACCTGGTATAATCGGAATCTGATTCCCAAAATAAAATGAACAAAAATTAGTTTAAAATGATTCAAATGCATTGGAATGCATGGAATTACTTAACTTAAAATATATTTTTTTTATTTCTGCAGCCTTTTAAGATGTATTTTATTGCTAAGTATTAACTAGTTTAAGTTCTTATTAACCTTCTGCATGTATGATACTATTTAAATGAATCTTTCAACAGGTTTAATCAAGGGCCGCGTTATATGATAATCATTGTAAAAAAAAACTCTATTTAAACTGCTTACAGCGTCGATTATTATTACAAAGTTTTATATTTTTGGGATATTTTAATTACAAATATTCTTAAAAATAATTTCCAATAAAATAAAATCATGTTATTATCTTTGTTTATTTATTCATTTTTATGATATTTAATTGTTTAGTTCCCCCGCGTATATCTCCTTTTGCTTTTGAAGACGAAATCACTGAAGGCATGCGAACGCAGATAATGTGTTCCAGTAGCCAAGGAGATCAGCCTTTTAATATAACTTGGCATCGAAACAATGTGCCAATTCAAAGTAATTCAGCCATTATGCCAAGTGCCGGGGTCATCAAACAGTTACCCGCGACGATCAAACAGAGCGATGAATTCTTACCTCCGGATCCGTCGTTAACAATCAATCACTATACCCCATTTTCCAGCATATTGTCCATACACAACGTCTCTTCGTGGCACAATGGTAACTACACTTGCAGTGTGGCTAACCACGCTGGCACTGTTGAGTATACGGCAGTTCTTTCGGTTTCGGGTAAATCAAGTGTAACTATTGTTTTCTAGAAACACTAATTAACCCTCTAATTCTATTATATTGAAATGTATTTTGCACAAAACAAAAAAACAAAAAAAAAAAAACAAATTTCACAGTAAATATCGTAGACAATGCACCAGGAGGATAAGTCACAAAGCTTTTAGGATTCATTTATATTATTGTATTTGCCAGTTATGTGTAAAAAAAAATGTCAGTGTCCATTTTGGTGGTTCGGTATGTCAACTCGGTTTCATTTCAAACATTGATTCTTAATTATAACTAAATATGTCAAAACTTGTTAATATGGTTAGCCAAATGAAAAATGTTGGTTTATCGTTATCATTATTATTGTTAACATTTCCTAAGTTCATAAAACCCTACAATAAAATCCTTATCCAAAACTGCAAAAAAAAACCTCAAAATTATGTCATTGCGTAATTGCTTTGGGATTGACCTAATCGAAGGTCTTTTATAATAATATTATTAATCTATATAAACAATATGTATTTATATATATATATAAAAAAAGGATATTAAAACTATACCCATACCGAATTATGAAAGTTAGTCTGTGAAGTTATCCAAGCTTTTTAGGAGATCGTTGCACTGAGCACAATGCACCTGGCACTTTTGCACCCACCTGCTTATAGCAGTGCTTAAAGCGCATGAACTGAAATTTATATTGCATGTAAACTGGAGAGGAGGTTCGCAGAGTTCGCGCATTTTGTACACATTCCGTATGAAACGGCTCTCTCTAACCTCACAAACTTGCTTCGCGGCGATAACAGTTCCAAGATAAGCGTTCTTCGTGGCGACTACAGCAAATGTTTATATACATATATAACGTGTTTATATATACTTTAAACTTAAAAATCGTGAATTCATCCACAATTCGACTTAAAGAATTGTACTTTTGTGTTTCTTAATGGTGGCTACCGTTTAAATTATAGACAGGGAATTCAATAAAAAATCGAAATTTGGTAAAACATTATTCTACTTTATAATGGTCCCACTAACGAAGTGGGTAAATATATATATGTAATCCTAAAATATTGTCTTTTAACAGTGTTATTAAACACGTTGCCAACATTTGTAGTAATTGTGAAACGAAACTCCGTGCGGACAACATTTTAAGGACATGAAAAATTAACTTGAATTGATTTTAATTGATTTAAAACGTCGGCCCATAATCACAGCTTTGTTGTCCTAAAATACCCATATACTTCAATGTGTTTATATATAAAACTAACGCAATAGCGATTTTATAAACATAACTCGGAATTTTTTTTTTTGTAATCCCCCGTAATGTATATAGACTTGTAAAAAATTGCAATACCTTGAATGTAATCTGAGCATGATAATAAATATTGCATGCAATTTAAACATAACAAACAAATCCTAAGCAAATAATGTAATTTTAAAATAGTACCTCCCCGGTGGATTTTAAAACCGTCCGACCAAGACGCAATTCTGGGAAATTCAGTAATTGTGTCGTGTAAAGCGGATGGATTTCCCGTACCAACCATTCAATGGAAGCAGTCAATAGGTAAGAAAGTGATTGCTTTTCTTTTTGTAAACAATAGGAAATAAATCTTGTCTATTTATGCACGAAGGTGACTCAGGCGATTACCGTGATCTTAGCTACGCTATAAGCAACGGCAACTCCCAGTCTGTAATTGTGGCCCATGCAAATGGTTCACTGACAATATCCAAGGTTTCCCGAGAGCATGAGGGCAGCTACCTTTGTCAGGCAAGCAATGGCATTGGCGCAGGCCTAAGCACGCTGATTAAATTAACTGTTCACAGTAAGCACAAAACGTAATTAGAAAGTTAAGCTTCTAACGATCTGCTTAATTTTAATTTAAACAGTTGGGCCTTCAGTTACCGTTGCCAAAAAGCAGCTATCGATTCGACGCGGCGAACGTATTACATTGCGTTGTGAGGCCAACGGAGATCAGCCGTTGGACATATCGTGGAGGTCGAAAGCCAGCCGTATTGACCCATCTTATGATATACGTTACCATATAAAAAACTCGCCGATGGCGCGTGGAGTGTCCTCGGAGCTGACTATTTTGCAGACGGTCCTCACTGACAGAGGGGAGTACACTTGCATAGCCAATAATGCATATGGACGTGATAGGAGTGTTATTCACCTGCAAGTACAGGAGCCCCCAAACTTCCCAGTTAATTTGCACGTAAGAGATCTCGGCAGTCGTTCGGTGACGTTAGCATGGTCTCCAAATGATCAGGATTCAATAATACTGGGTGGAGGTGGGGGTAATAACCGCGATGCACAACCAATATCAAACTATATTTTGCAGTATAAAAAAGCTGGAGGTAAGTCTACTTAAGAATAATTTAAAATAATTTATTATTTTATCGCGCTAAATCCACTAAATCGAATTTTAATCCCTCTTAACCAATTGATATAGGTCAAATTGGTATAAAGAGGTTATACTTCATTTTTGCAATTACTACTTACGAATTTTTTGTGTTACCGGGTTGCCAACTATATCGTTTTTACTTGTTTTTCTTTTCTTAGATGTTTGGCATGAGCACAATAATCAGAAACTTCTTCCTGGCGATCGGACTACGGCTCAATTGGGATCTCTTCGTCCTGCACAAGTTTATCATATAAGACTATTTGCGGAAAATCATCTTGGCACCAGTGCGCCAAGCGATATTTTATTCGTACAAACGGATGCAGAGGTTCCATCAGCCCCGCCACAAGACGTTACTGTCGAGCCACTTGGCCCTCAGCAGGTAAGTGTATCCGAAGTGAAGGGTCGTAGGTTCGAGGCCGTGTTGGGACGGTGTGCAAGTTTTATCGTTTCTTTTTTGACTGGAGACTAGAGATCTCACTACTTAATATTACATTTTTGCGTACTTGTTCTCTTTGTATTGTATCCAACAGTTGCTGATAACGTGGCGTGCACCTGTACGTGATTCATGGAATGGAGAACTATTAGGTTATACAATTTCATACCAAAAGCAAAACACCTTAGACACCGGTAAAAACCACACCAAGGTTGGAAGCTTAATAACTGAAGGCCTTAATGACTTCCGTTTGACTGGCTTAGAAAAATATACACAGTATGGTATCACTGTCTCAGCGTTTAATATAAAGGGCGACGGTCCGCCGAGTGATGTGGCAGTTGGCCACACTTTGGAGGACGTTCCTTCTGCATATCCCAGATCTGTTTCATGTATTCCGCTTACCGCCCAAAATATTCAAATATCCTGGCAGTCGCCACCAAAGGAATTAAGTCACGGAATTATTCAAGGCTATAAGATACTATACGAACCAGGATTTCTGGAGAGTGAATACAGCGTTCGTGAAACAAAAATTACATCAGCTCTTAGCACAGTGCTCCATGGACTGCAACCATTTACAAACTATAGCGTTCAGGTTCTCGCATTCACTCGAGCTGGTGAGGGCGTGTTAAGTCCAGCTGTCTCATGCATTACAGAAGAAGCGGTTCCCGATGCCCCCGAGCTTGTAAAATCGGCTGTGAGCACTGAATCTTCAGTGATTATTAGCTGGCTACCGCCCCGACGTCCAAATGGATTAATTACTAAGTACAATGTTTACATAAGAGTCCTTGAGAAGGGTCAGGAATTAAAAATACTTAAAGAGGTTTTGCCGGCACATAACCGTCACTTTGAAGCGAAGGAGCTGAACTTTCGAGAGACATACGAGGCTTGGGTCACAGCATCTACAAGAGTGGGTCAGGGTCCAAGTACTCCAGTAATCAAACTGGTGCCCAGCACGTCGATACCCGCTGCTATAATCTCTTTTAGTCAGACTTTGTCTGTCAATTGGCGATCAGACCTAAAGTTGCCGTGTATTTTTGTCGGAAATCCAAAATCAAATGCCGAATGGAAGATACTAAACACGCGTTCCAAGAAACAGTTTCCGCTGGAAGTAAGCAACGATAATACTTTGAGCTTACGCAATATCCAAAGGTCGCACGAAGGCAACTATTCATGCATTGTAAGAAATCCAATGGGATCGGATCACATTGTCTATCAGCTATATGTTCAAGGTAAGAAAGTACAAATAAAAAAAATGGCTAAGCTATAATAAAATGATTCTTTTTAGTGCCACCTTCTGCTCCAATTGTGTCGGTGAATTCAGTTCACAAAAACTCAGTCTCAATTCAGTGGAGAGTTGACGATATTGGTGGTGCTCCAGTTAAGGGATTCACCTTAACTTATCGCCGGGAAGCCGATGAGTGGGATGAGCTCCAAATCGATCGGCGTATGACTTCCTACATGCTTGAAAATCTTCAATGCGGCACTAAATATCAGTTTACGATGAACACTTTTAATAAAATCGGTACCAGTGTGACCAGTGCGATTGCGTCAGCGCAGACCAAAGGTATTGCTTGAATGAAATGAAGTTATTCTGAAAGCGATTACAATATTTGATGATTCGTTTTATAGGAAACAAGCCACTTGCGCCACAAAAACACAGCTTCATACGTTCGAATACAACATCAGTTATTTTGGATCTGTCTTCTTGGCAAGACGGTGGATGTCCCATACTTCACTATAGTATTGAATTTAAGCACTATAAGTCTTCTAGCGACTGGATTATAGTTTCAAATAAAATTGAAACGCACGTTAGTAGTTTTATTTTTAATCACAATTTATTAAATTTACTTAGTAAATAATGTATAACAATTTGCTTTTATATTTTTAGAATCGATACAGTATCGGAGACTTGGAGCCAGGAACTGCCTACCAACTACGAGTCACGGCAAACAATAATGCTGGCTCAACTACAAAGGAATTCTATTTTGAAACCCAGAATTTAATTGGGTTTACTGGAAATTCGGACACTGACGAGATGCCCGATGACCAAACTCTGTTTAGTGATGCTCACTTCATAGCTGTTATCATAACTTCAATTTTCGGAACTATTCTTGCCATTATTGGAGCTTTTATCTGCTTTAAAAACTGTGTGTAGTGAATATTGCTAACAGGGTTCAATGGGCCTAATTGTTTATTTCTTATAGATCCGCGAAATTTATTTTCACGTAATGTTGATTCACTAAGGCCACAAAGTAATGCATCCGATGGAAAGGATATTCAAAGTCATGAACACTTTTATGGTACAGTACGCAAATCTTGCCAGCAATCTCCACCTGAATCGGTTGCTGGACTTGAGCGCATACCTGAATACTCAGAAGATATATATCCTTACGCTACATTTCATTTACCAGAACATGAAAACCAGTCCGGAAATATTCCTTTAAACTACACAGGGAGTTCATTAAAGTACGAGTCTCGCTGTGATGATGAAAGTACATTATGTAGCTCCGGGTCAAAAGGAAAGCGTCCCGTCTCAACTAGCATTGGTGCAAGCAATTCGAGTGTAAAGCTCCCAAATGTGATAGTTGATGACAGCAATAATATGAATACTGAAAAACGATTAAAGCGCCGCTCAAAAATGATAAAATCTGAATCAGAGGAATACGATAGCTTGAATAGTGATAGCGAGCTTAGTGGAGAGCGTGAGCGCGTTCGAGACGATAACCGTAGTAACCGGGAAACTTCTAATTATATTGATGATGATGGACTCACAGGTATTTTTACTTATCTAATGATATTCATAATAAAATCGTTATATTTATATTCCAGTGCATGGAAGGAAAACAAGAAATGAATTGGGCATCGGTAAAGATAGGTCTTCTGTATTTAGTAGACCTCAACTGCATAGTAAGTTAGTACCTAATCTTTTTTTGTATTCAATAAGTACGACGCGCTTATAGATGTGTTTTTTCCCCGACTCGGAGATATCCTGTTTCCAGAGGGGAAACTGAGACGAACTGTTCTTTTTTTTGGTTTTTTAAGATATTCTAACCAAAATAAGTTAAAGGGATCTAGTTTGGAGTACTTAGCGTAGCAAACCGATAACACCATTTTTTTTGACCAAAAAATTCAAAAAAATGTTATTTTCGAAAATGAATATATTTTGAATGTGGAGTCAATATATAGGACAAATCATGATCAAAATGCCATCANTTTTGACCAAAAAATTCAAAAAAATGTTATTTTCGAAAATGAATATATTTTGAATGTGGAGTCAATATATAGGACAAATCATGATCAAAATGCCATCAGACGTGAAAATCGGTTCACATTTGAAAAAGTTATGGGGGTTTGATATATGGGAGCTGTGGAATCTGACAACCTTACATGTCAAAATTTTTGTCGATTTTGGCATGATTTTTGACCAAAAATTTGACCCCCTCAGAATCACCTCAAATATTGTTTTTTATGCTAATTATGACAAATAAAATCGATTAAAACTATAAATTCGCAATTCTAAATTTTGAAAAAAATTTTTTTTCCAAAATTCACAAGGGGGGA
>SCDT01002457.1:0-13213 GCA_004143765.1 Drosophila melanica | reverse complement strand
ATCACGATTTTTGCCAAAAATGCGAAAAATTTAAAATTCAAAATTTTGAATGGAGATCGATTCTATGGACTTTTAAGAGTAGATTGATATATATCTTTTCCGAATCGGACAGCAAATGGACATGATATGGTCATTTTAGGCCTTTTTTCAGAGCTAAAACTCGCATATCTCGGTCAAAAATGGCCACATCTGTGAATGTTATACCTTTTTAGACTCGTATAAATCAGGATTATCGATTGGCATTCAAGGTTCTCCATTCCAAATTTTGACCATTTTTGACAAAAATCACAAGGGGTAACATCACGATTTTTGCCAAAAATTCGAAAAATTTAAAATTCAAAATTTTGAATGGAGATCGATTCTATGGACTTTTAAGAGTAGAATGATATATATCTTTCCCGAATCGGACTGCAAATGGANTTTTGAATGGAGATCGATTCTATGGACTTTTAAGAGTAGAATGATATATATCTTTCCCGAATCGGACTGCAAATGGACATGATATGGTCATTTTAGGCCTTTTTCTAGAGCTAAAACTCGCATATCTCTAAGCAGCACAACAGCAACTAATAAGTCAATTATCGTTGGATAATGACAATTTCATGAGCATATCCGTTTATGCACTCAATTATTCAGACACATCACTCGACTTCACTTCAGTCAACCCACCCAGCGATTGCTGATAAGAACACGAGCCAATTAGCCAAGTTTCCTATGCGACGCAACAGTTTGTCGCAACGGTTTGCCATTAATTGCACACTCGTCTGTGAATAGTTTGTGGGAATTCTGAAAACAGCACAAAACCTGTCGGTCCATTAATCAGCTGAGTTGATGTATATTATTGATGTACACACATCAAATTCCCTGGAATAAATTGCAGTTTATTGTTGAATTTTTAACTTGCATAGCTCATGCAAAACTCAGCTGCTTGCGTTTAATGCATTAATATTCCAGAGAGTTGCTTTAAAAGTATTTCTGCAGATGGGGAATGTTTTTGGCTAGAGCCTTCTGTGCACCTTTGAGTGCGGCTTTATGGCCATATAAATTTACAATTAATAATTTCGGAAGAAATGTTTGCTTTTTTTCTGGCTTTTTTGTTGTGGATTACAATCACGTTCGGCGGGCAATGAACGCGCCTGTGCAAAAGGTAATCAAAGCATATTAAAAATTTTGGCTAAATGTGGTCGCCCGAGGGGAGGGGGACTTGTATCGGCATTGAGTGAATCCGTAACGCTTGGAAATAAACAAAAACAGAAATGCGAATACGCAGTGCACATGTGGCACAACAGCGGGTGGGTCGGAGGTGCGGGGCAGGGCCCACATGCCACATGTGTCGCGTATTTGCATTTGTCAAACAAAAGCCGCAAATGGATGTTGGTCCTAAAAATGTTGTTGAAAATGCAAATTGTTGTTGACAGCGGCAACGGGTTAGATGAACTTTTTGTTACCGGCATCACACTCACACACACAAACAAACACACAGACACCACACGCTGCTGAACACCCTCAGGCTACGCACACCTGCCCAATTTCACATGACACCCAAAAACCAAAATAAAAAAAAAATAATCCATTTCGATTTGCGGTGTGTGCTTGTGGCTACGCTTCGCTTCGATCTGGGTGTTATTCGCCGCATTATTTGCATTGGCAGCAACGAAAAAAAAATAAAACAGAAAAAAAGATGACATTTCATCTGCATTTTCAGTGACCCTTTTGGCCGTAACTTTCGTTTGTTTTGTTGTTGTTATCGTTGTGCGATTTCCTGGTTCAATGCTTTCGCTTTAATGTTGATTTTAAATGTTTTGTTATTTGGCTATACGAGTAAAGTGCCATCATAACTTTGTTTTCCTCACCTTTTGGCTTTGCTCTCGTCGGTTTTTCGGGGCTGGTGCGTCTTGGCCTGTTTATTGGCATGCCGGACACGTTTTTCACGACGCCGCGGCACGTATTCATGAGCAATGCCCCCAGCCCCGCCCTTAATCCATAAACTCCAGTGTTATTTTGTATCATTCCGCTACTCTTCCCCTCACAGTCTCAGTAATATATATATTTATTTCGCTCAGTTGCGTTGTGTAGACAACAGTTATGGCATTTAATGGTTAAAACATGCAGCACTCATCGGCATAGCCTGTATCCAAATAGTGTAAAGGGTATATGCGACGATGACAACTAAGTGGTGCAATTTGTATTAATTTATACAATTTAATGTGGCTGCTTTTTAGAGCTGGCAAGATTTCTGTTAACTAAACTGTTTGTGCTTACACCGGGTACTTTACAGGGTATCGTATAGTCTGATTCATGATTGACAATTTGCATATTAACTTAACCATTTTATACTTACCTATGAATTAATTTGTTTAGTTTCATTTACAGGGTATCTTGCAGTCTGTTTCAGGTCATTTTGTGCCTTTTTTTTATTTGCAGGGTATCTCTAGGAGTGATAGCTGTAAATTTTTCGTTTTTTTAATATTTCCTATATTTTGCCCGCATTTAGATAGAGTATCTGTTAGTCGAGCAACCTGACAACTGGCTGCAATTGCTTTTGTGGCTTTCCTGGACGCGCTGTAAACAAACAATCAAACAATCGAAATCAAGTGCGACAGGCACTTAACCAGATCCATTGTCCATTATGAGGAGCGTCGCGTGGGCGAGCCACCGCCTCAAGGGTGTTCCCGCTTCCGCCTTGCCACACGGCCACACCCACTCACAAGTATAGGCAAATACCACGTTTATTAATTGCAAATATTATCAATATTATCCCTCTTTGAGCTACTTGAAACGCTTGTGTGTGTATGTGTGAGTGTGTGTATGTGAAAACCGCTTGATTAAATGCACATTGATTGTCACTGCCCGGAATCGGGGATCAGTAACCGAAGAAGTTGAAGCCGCAGAGCAGCTTGTCGGGTCGCCGTATGCGCAAAATGCCGAACTGAAAGACGGACATGTCATCGGCCACATTCATGTCCAGGGCCATCAGCTTCTCGGCGGCGAGCGGATGCCAGGAGCCAAACGTGCAAGCCGAGTTCATCTGAAACAAATCAATCAAAAATTGAGTTGCAAATCGAAGAAGTCCGCATACAACTTGGCCACCTCTTTGCTGTAGTAGTGACAGCGTCCGTTGAGCCGAGTCGAGGGCACATATTCAATTACGTCCACCTGTGGACAGTGGGGCAAAAGCAGCGCCAACCCTGCAAATAGATTGAAAATTCAAATGAATTAAACGGAACAAAGCTGCAGCGAGAGCAATTAAAGCTATAAACAAACTGCAACTTGTCAGACGAATTCGAAACTTTAATTAACTTTAATGAATTATTTATTAATGTAAAGGTATTCTGCATAATTTCTTTTCTTTCCCACTCACCTATGAAACCGGAACTGGGCGGATTACGGCGTATTGCTCGATTCCCGGCAAACATTTGCAAGCTCTGCCAGAGGCGCCACACCGAATGCGGATCGATGAGAAAGGCGCGCGATTTTGGATAGCGTCGCCTGTAAATCTCATAGTTGGTGAACAGATCGTAGTCGGCGCTGGTGAGCCAATCCTCCAGGGTGCCATTGTAGCGGCCGGGGTCCCAGGCGGCAATCGTGACGTTCCTGAAGATCGGGGCATGCGCAAAGTCAAACTCGGGCTTGGTCACCACCTGGAACGATTGACGATCGATGGCTGCGGATGAGAGCGGAACTGCAGTTGTCAGTTGGGGCCACCTACTTGGGAATTCACGACACGTATTGTGGTTTTGCTGCCAACATCCACCTCGTGTCCTCGGGTCGGGGCGTGATTAAATCTCATGACGATGTCGTGTGTATCTAGCGTAAATTGGAGTAGACGACGATCAATTACGGCCGCAGTAATATCAATTGTGCATTTCCGAGTGTGCAGCACGCATTTTGATAGCACTCACCTATAAAGCGGCCCAGCTTGGAGCCCGCCAGCGAACCCGCGCTGGAGACAATCGCACAGGTTTTGATGTTCTTCACATTGCGAAAGAGTTTCTGGCGCGGAAACAGGCGGCCGAAGGGCAGCTTGTTGAACGGCGCATCCTTGCGCCGCAGCACACGCACGCCGGCCTCCATCACCAAGCACGTGGAGGGATAATACTGCTCCTCAAAGCTGTCCCCAAACACCGGCTTATAGTCCACGTTATAATGATTGGATTCGTTGGCCGCCTCGCTCATCGAACGCTCAAACATCTGCACGATGCGCCGCCGAAACGAGGCGGTCTTGTTGTGGCACTGCGCCGCGTACTTGTCGTGGCACAGATACAGCTTGGGGCTCAGGGTCAGCTTGGTGCTCTTGGACACCTTCAGGCGCGGATGCGGCGCCAGCTTGGATGAGTTAATCGCCGGACTCTCGCGACTCTCCACAATGAATTTCTCATTGGGATTCCAGCGCACGTGGAAAACGCTGCGCGGCAAGCGTCGCCGCTCGCTGTTGCCGTCCGCTGGCAATTGAAAATTGTTTGGAATAAACATAACATCAATGAATAATAAGCTTAATTGTCATTCTACATAAATTTTTAACTAAACTTTTTAAAACTAAACTAAAACTTAGCGTTATAATTTCCCAAAATAAAATGTATTATATTATCGATTTATAAAAATATACAGTTTAAAAAAAAATTTGCTTTAAAATATATAAATAATAAAAATATTCAATTATACAGGAGTTTTTCTTTTTATTTTATTTTACTTTTGTTTTTATCTCTCGTGTAAAAAGTGAATTACATATAATTTGCCTCTGCTCTGATACCTACCACTGCGCGTCTCGACTAATGCTTTATTCACCACAGCAGCTCGCGCTGCCGTCGAAGTTGGTTCGCGTACTCGCTGAGCTTTTGCCGCAGTCAACGTCAACGCTGCGTCGCCGTCGCTTTGTTGATGCGTTTGAATTATTAATGCGGCAAGCAGCAGGGCGCTGATTAACGTCGCCGCCGGCAATGTTGCGCGTTGTTTCACTTGCAACATTCTTAAATCATTTTATATTCGCTTCACTTTATTTATTTCTATTTTAAAGCAGTTTCTGACAGTCACGTTTTGAGCTCAGATACATTTGTATCTGTGTGTCAAATTGAGTTTATTTGCCAATTTCCGGAGACTTTTAATGGCCATCAAGTTGGCCAGTAGCTGCAGCACATCAATTATTTATTTATTGGCAAACGTTTAGCTTACTTCTTCAGCAAATGCCAATTTGGGCTTTGAGTTCCATTTTATGGTCTTTAAAGTTAAGTTAACCTTTCGATATAAAGATTGAAAAAAGCTGCATAGAAATTATTTAAACAGAAACTAAAAATTAATGAGAGATATATTTAAAAACGTAAAATGTAAAAATCTTATTTTATGGTATACTTATTATAAAAATAATAAAATCTATTTTAATAAAAATAATTGTTTGTTGCAAATAGGAAAGTTTGACGAAAATTGTTTTGTTTATGCACTCAGGAACAAACACTCATATGCACTCGTTTAGACTCGCAATGCGGTGTCAGTATCAATTAGATTTTGACCTTTTGTCAGCGGGTTTAACGGACAGTTAAGCGACCGACAAAGTGGAAAGCCGTGTTGCCGTGTTAATTGGTTTGGGCCGACATTTCGACTTGATGCTGTTGTCCATAATGAACATGCAGCGCTGACATGGCTAAAAACGAGTCGTGTTATTTGTAATTAGTTTTTGCACACGTATTTTTAGGCCCTTCCAACTTTATGCTCTGTTTGGCGCCCAGAAGTATGCAAAGTAAATTACAAATTTGACCGCAGCTGCCGTAAAAACTTTAGGCCCAGTTGACCGTCAGCTCGTTAACGGTAACATTTATCCGTGTGGCCTAAGCAAATATTTGGACAGTTTTACATACAATCCAACAAAAAACACAAAACACACACACACACACACTCACACACACACAGGTAACGTGTAGTGTTGTGCGTGGACGAACACTCGCACTTGGACTTGAATGCGCGGCACGCAACTGTGGCAAGTGGCAAGTGGCAGGTGGCCAGTGGCAAGCGGCAAGCGGCCAGTGGCCCAATCGCAATTGGAGCGTCTTTCACGTTGTCCGTGGCGCACGAACTTTCCCTTTCGCGTGTCGAAACGTATCTGAATCTGCGGCACAGTTGCTGCCACAGCGACACCTGAAAGCGGCCACTTCGGCAGCTGCTTCGGCGCAGCAACCAACCGACCGAATTGGCAACGTTGCCTCGATTCTGCTTCCTTTTCGGCGGCCTTCCGCCGCCCATCTCCGTCTCCGCCCCTGCGCCTTGCATGTCTAATTACGGACCGCTTGTTTGTTGTTGCCTCGCTGAAATTGGCAGAGACTCGGCTTTGGCATTAAGGATTTAAATAAAAAGCAAAACAAGAGTGAAAGTTTTAGTACGCAAATGAATCGCGTAGTTTGAACGCCAACTTTGCGCTTTTGCCAATCGGGTCAGCGGGGCGGATGGCATAATGACACCAGCTGAAAGTCGAGTTGGCTCATTAGAATAATCAGGAGAAGGAGCAGAGTGGAAACAGTACTATAATAATTACTAAATACAAATAGCTTCTAGCAAACGGTAAAAGCTTCATGTGCTTCCAAAGCTCCTTTAACGATTTAGCAGAATATAGTAGAGCATTAAAATTTAATTGCAGCTATATATACTTTTTTAAAGCTTGCTTAAAGCTTGACCCAGCTTAAAACTGCTTTCAACTAATGATTAATCCTGCAAAGCTCTTTTGAAAGTGTTAGTAAAGCAGAAAAACTAAAAATTTGACATAGCTTGAATTGAAGATAGCTTGAAAAAAGCTCTTTTTACCGAATATTTAAAGTGCTTCTCATTGCCTGACTGCTGCTAATATTAAAGAAAATTAAGCCAGAGACATTATTCTCATATATATATGTATATATATTATTTTGGTTTTTTGTTTTGTTGGTTTTTTTTTTCGTTTTGGTTTTTTTGAACAATAATTATTATTTGTAATCATTTATTATTCATCGTCATAATCATAATAATTTTCTATACAAATACATTCAATAACAACAATTTATTTTTATTATTTTCACTTTTTCACGTTTACGTCATTGTTTAATTATTTTACAATTACCATAATTATGCCAGTTGTTTTTCTTTTCATTTTTTCATTTATATGCCATATTATTATTATAATTATTATTATTATTATTATTATTACATAGTATTACTATTACATCTCTCAATTTTAGATACGATTTTCATTTCGTTATTTGTTTTTTTTTTTTAGACTTAAGTAAATCGTTTCGACTGGGGCCAAGTATTTATTTATTTTAGGGGGTTCTTTACGAAAGTTTTACTCTTAGGCTGCTCAGTTTTAATTCGGTTTATAGTTAAAGTTTCTGTTTTCTTTTATAATTTAAATTTGTTTTCGTATTTTGTTTTTTCTCTATGTGGCTTTGTTGTTGTTAATTAACAAGTACAGAAGATTTCAGTTGAGTTTTTAAAGTTTTTAGCTGTTTTCTTTCTTAATAATTTCTCATTTATTAATTAACTAACAAACTTGACTGTTAGTCGGCATCTCGAGTGTGATGTTATGCTGGTGGGGTGGTGGGGACTTTGGGGTGGGTTTGGGCTGGAGTAGGGGTGTGTTGGCTGCTAAGGTGTAGGATTTCGAGTACTGTGCACACAAATTTTAAATACTTTTGGTGAGAGTATTTGAAATCGTCTGCACGCGTTCGCTTTTAATTTTCCTTTTAAATGTTTGCATTTAATTAAATTTGACATGAGTTTATTTTGTTATTATTATTATTATTATTTTTCGTTTTCATTTTTTGTTTTAAGGTTTTTGTTTTTGTTGTGCTCGCTGTGGTGATGATATCAAATACGATACATTGAATAATTTCTCGCTTGGCACATAAATTATGTAATTTTTGTTTCGTTTTGTGGCCTAAAAAGAATTTTGGTATTTGCACTTCCCTCATGTTAAAATTGTTTTCTCATACTCATTTTATTTTGCTTTTATTTTTACATACATTAAATAGTTTATATTTTTTTTGCGTTTTTTTTTTGTTTTTGTAAAAAATAATTGCTACCTTGTCATAACATTTTTGTTTTTTTTTTGTTTTTGGCTTTCGTTTTACTCAGCTGCTTTTTGTTGTTGTTCTTGTTTTTAGCAGCTGTTTCTCGTTTACAAAATTATTGTATATACTTTTTAGTTTTAATTTTAATTATTTGTAATATTTGGTTTTTTATTTGGTTTTTTTTTTTTGCTTTTTGGTTTTCGTGCTAATTATTTGTATTGATTTCGATTTTCGGTTTTTGGCTTTGGATTTTTTCGGTTTCGGTTTAAAGTGTTGTTTTTTTGTTTCTTTATTTGGTTTTATCTATTCATTCATTTAAATGACCTTTAACATTACGAGTATGAAATGTCCAAAATGATGCAATGGCATTTGCTCAATTGTTACTTTTTGTACACGAAACTTGAATGTAAATGTTGCTGTAAAGTAATTTCATGTTCGATCCGTATTCCAGATACCATATTCGTATTAACGGTATAACATTATCATTACTATTCAACTAGTTAGATATTTCATTTTGGGATCTCGAAATGAGACGCATTTAAAATCGACGCAATTTCGCCAGCGTTTCTCTCGCTCTCGCTCTCGTTCTCTCCTTTCTTTTGTTTATTGTTTACATTTAAATAAATTAACATTTAATTTATTATTTAGGCATCTATTCATGTTAACTATATTATATATATCAAAAAGTTTTACAAAAGTACACAATAATTCATAACAATTTGCATATGCGCGCAATTTGTGCCAGCGGCTCTCGCTTTGAAATGGTTTTCTTTTCTCATTTTCTTTTTCGCCACAAAACGTGTGAGCTTTTCCCGTATTTATTTTTCATAGTTTTTAAATTCCGCCCCATTTTTGTTTACTAACCCGCCTGTTAATAAGAAATTCACACGAAAATCGAGTACGATTACAAGTTTGGCCTATGTAAATATTCATATCTCAATTTGGTTTTTCGAAAAACAACAAAAAAAAAAAATACCAAAGAACTCTCATAAATGAAATTGAAGAACTGAAATTATCTGCATACTTTTTTTCAACAGTGTGTGAGATGTGTGTATGTGGACATGTGTGTGTGTGTGTGTGCTTGTTTGTGTATTTACAAAGGCAAATAGCAGGTTTTTCTCAAGTTGTATTGAGTAATTGATATGAAAATCAGGATTAAAAGCTCTTTAGCTCAGGTGGGTACGAGGAGCTTAAGTTTCACAATGAAGTTTAAAATGAATTTAGTTCGACTCGTCTATAACACAATGACACTAGCTGAAAGTGACCTTTACAAGCAGAATAGTTGAGCAGGAAAGGCTTTCTGAAGAACTAAACTAGTTAAAGGTTTCAGCTTAAATGTGCTTTAAAGGAGTTTTCGTGTGCTTCGTAATTAGAGAGCATAGTAAAGAGCTTTTAGCTAAAACCGAGCTTATTTATAGTTCAGAAAGCTTTAATGTGCTTTAATATATCTACTCGCAGCTATTGAAGGTGTTGAAAAAAAGTGAAAATAGCAATGAAAAATGCTGCTTCAACAGATTAATTTGTTGTTTAAGTTGCACTCTCAGCTGGTGCTACTTTTTGTAACTACGTTTTACAGTTTGTTATCTACAACAACACCTAACATACCACACTAAATGTGCTGTTCCACCTTCTGAAAAAAAAAACACGAACAGTGACATTTTGCCATTAAAGTAATGCGTCAGTGGGGCAAAGTTTTTGAAAGAAAGCTTTGAATAGTTGGGTTCTCAGTACTGCCTGCAGTGCCTTAACCATCAGGAAAATAAACAGAAAGAAAGCTCTTTTGAAAACAAGAGAAGGACAGAAAAGAAGCAGTAAAGCGTAGTGCCGTGAAAAGTCTCGATTGTTTGTGCGAGTGGTTCGAGAACTGGAAGTAGTAAAATTGGGTGACAAAGTGAGAGATTGCTGAGATAGTGGAGTGGTGTTTTTTTGGTGGTGAGGATAGTTTTTAGAGTTGAGTCATGTTTTTGGTGGTACATGCTTAATTCAATAGGCAATTAGTTAATACCAAATACATCTAATCTTTTATTTCATTTAGTAACTAATTATTCTCATATAATACTTATATGTATATCATAATGTTTTTTCTGCTTTTCTTTTTGTTTTTATTGTTTGCCTATAGGTTCAATTTTTTGTTTCGTTTTCATTGTTAGTTTGTTTTTTTTTTTTTGTTTTTTGGTTTTGCAAGTATGTACGATAAATTGTTAATTATAAATATATATAATATATATATTTATGTTCTTTATGTTAATGTTTATGTACGCTACATAGAGTTAACTTTATTACAAAAATTATTATTATTATTATTATTTGTATGCACTATTTATATAGTAGGTATGTTGTTGTTGTTGCTGTTGTTACTGCTGCTGCTACATCTGCATGCTCTTCCCCATTTTCATCTTTTATCTACGAATACCTAGGCTATACTCAAATACACACCATGACATAACCAAATGCATATGTCTACCCTTCCCTTCTTCGGCCTCTTTAGCTTCTATGTTGTTAATGAACCTTAATAATTAAGTTTACTGTGCGCTTTATATTGTTATTTTTTATGTTTGGTTTTTCGTTTTGTTGTTGTATTTCTTCTTTTGTTGGTTATACAAAGTTCATGTTTAAAAACTAAATAAAGACAATCTTAGACACATTTTTGGTTGTTTCTTGTTCTTCTCAAGTTTCGCTTTAACTTCTTCTCTTAAACGCCTCCTTTTTTGTGACTATGTTATAATATTTGATTTGTTTTTTTTTTATATATATTATTTTTAAACTAATTTATGCAATAAGTAAAGTTTTTCATGTTTCATATTTTGTTCTCTTTATTATTCCTCTTAGTTTGTTAATGTTTTGAAATTGATTTGATAAGCGGTCTATATGTCGATTTGTTGAGGGAAGTGTTTGTGTGTGTGAGTTTTTGTGATTTTTTTTTTCAGATTTGTTTTTATTTATATTTTTCTGTTTTATATATTTTTCAGGGAAGTTTTTGCTAATTGTTTATTTCATTTGGCTTGCAGCGAGATTTTTTTTATTGAAATTTTTTAGTCTAGTTGTAAATTTCATTTCGTGTTTGTGTTTTTCTGTTTTTGTTGTTGTTTTTTTTTTTGTTTTGTTTTTTCGTTATACTTAGCTAACCTAAAATGTTATCGTGTTATTCATTTTTATCCGCCTTTATTTAAGTTTATAACTATGTATATTTATGTATCGCTTTTTGGTTTTCTCATATACTTTGTTAATGTTTTTGTTTGTGATTTTTGTTTTGTTTTTTTTTTTGGTTTTTTGTTTATTTTCGATTTGGTTTTTGTTTAATGTTTACCTAAAAAACCTATTTTTGTGGCAGTTGTTTTTTGTTTAATTAAATATTAATATTCTTTGTTTCTAGTTGTAATAAAATATGCTATTTGTTGTTGTTGTTTTTTTTTTTAGGTTTTTCAATAAAGATTTATAATTTTATTACTTTCATATTTGGTTTCTTTTGTTATTTATATTTCACTTGAAAGAGGACCATAAATATTTAAAGTGTTTTGTTTTTTCCTTGGCTTTTACATTTCATTACGTTTCTCATTTAAGTTTTTCCTTTTCATTTACGGCTTTGGCTCCAAAAATTGGCAGGGAAAGCGACCTGCAAATTCTTTGTTTCTCTTCTTTTACATTCAACTTATTTTCGTTTCGGTTTGTTGTTTTTTTTTTTTTTTTAATTAGCTAGCATTACGAGTAATTTTCTAAAGTACGAAATACAATTAATGACATTTTGTTTCAAGATTTCTTTTTTTGTTTTTTTTTTGTTTTGTTTAGTGTTTCTTTGCAAATCTCTGTGGAAATTCGCAATTTGTGTGGGCTGTGTGTGTATGTGTGTGTTTGTCAGTGTGTATGTGTGTGGCCGCATACGTATTGCATGCACTATAAGGCGCCATTTGAGATGATGGTTGCCGCATTACCACCGAACCACTTCCATCTTCGCCACCAATCGTTTATGTTGTAGTTGTAGTAGTAGAAGTAACGGTAATTTCTAGCATTCCTATTCCTATCGCTGCACTTGATTCGTATTTGTAGTTGGCGTAAGTCTCTATAGTTAATTATACGACTGCGATCCCTCGACCGGTTCACCATCGCCAGGACTCGCATGCATTTGCATTTACTTCTGCTGCTGCTGCTAAAGTAACGCATTTTCCTGCACGTATTCGACGGCCACGCCCACAACGACCACGTCCATTCGTGTCTGTGACTGGCAGTGAAGCTTGCACTTCCGTTTCCGCTGCCGCCACGCCAGCGCCTCCTTCTGCAGCTGGCGCCGTGTTGCATCTCCAAACTGGAACTCGAACTCGAACTCGGACTTGAATTCGGATCCGGATTCGGACTGGCGCTGGCCAACAGCTCGTGACAGCTGGCCGGACAGTCGACACGTCCGCCCGTGCGCCGTCGCGCCGCCCCACAGCTGCTCAGCAGACCGAGCAGCGCGCTCAGCCAGACGAGCAGCTGCGTCGGCGGCGACGGCGCCACACCGGATGCATAATAGGGTATCTCGCAGCGGCTGCTCACCGACGGCACCGCCGCACACCCGTCGGACAGCGCCCGCGCCGGCATATCGCTGCCCTCATCATCGTCATAGTAGTAGACGCTGTCGTAGTGCGCATAATACGGCAGACGCTCCAGCAGCTCCGCTCCCGCCGACGGCGCCGTGCTAACATTGCGCAGCGCCAGCGAGACGCTTGCGGCACGCGCGTGCTCCCCCGGCGGCGAGCTCAGCGTCAGCGTTATGTTGTGCACCCGGCGGCCGATTGAGCTGTTGTTGTTGTTGTTGTTGCTGTCGTTGTTGTTGTTGTCCCTGTTGGACGCAAACTGCGCGCAAACGGTGCAGATGCCCTCAGCGGGTCCGTTGCAATAGCTATAGCAGCAGTCGTTGGGGCCGTAACTCGATTTCTTCAGCTGCTCGCCGGTCTCGGGTATGTTTTGATCTGAAAGGGGCCAAAGTGGCGGAGTGCATGAGAAGGGCGTGGCCCAAAAACTAATTTGTACTTACGCTCACAAGTTTATTTATATGCATCAATTATATTTTAGCAATAAATTCAACTTGAATTGAAATAATAAGCACTTTCCAATAAAAACAGGTAGAAAAACAACAACCAAAGAAATTATAAAAAAAACTGACCACTGCTATAAAGTTAAAATATAAAATATATAAATATAAAAAAATTTAT
>SCDT01002455.1:0-12804 GCA_004143765.1 Drosophila melanica | reverse complement strand
GCATCGTGGCCAGCTGTTTTTACCCATATATATATATATATATACACAAAATTTGTTTAATAATATATTTATTTGCTGCGCAGCTTGTTTTGGTTTCTGCAGATTTTGGCGCGCAAATTTTCTGGTTTCGTAATGCTTATCGGGTTTTTGGGCTGTGGCCAGACGTGGGCCAAGCCAACTCTCTGCAACGCTCTGCGCCGTGCGCGCCCAATCAAATTGCTTTTAATTAATTGAAATACGTTACTTTAATTGCACAGTAATTAAAAGTTTGATTTATTTAACGGCCAGTCTCCCTCTCTCCCTCTCTCTTTCCATCTATTTGTTTTGTAGGTGTACATTAATTGTTGACCTGTTTCGCAGTGTTGGGTCTGGCGCTGGGCTGATTATGCTAATGCCTGTCACTCAAGATCACCGGCGGCTATTAATATAACTTCAAAATATGCAAATGCGTTGGCTTTGAGTGGTTTCTCGACTCGAATGCTTTGCCATTTATTTTGAGCTGCATTTTCATTAATGCCATTCAACGTTGTTTATGCCTTGGCTTACAACTTGAGAGAGAGTCTTTACCAATAATACAAGTCGTTCTGTAATATAAACAATACGCAGCTGGGAAATTTATGCACAGCAAACAAGTTGTGAAATTGTGCGTAATAGATAAGAGCTGAATATGCAATATACAAAGTACAGTGTATAAATTATATGAATAATATATCTGTACCTATTTGCATAGTTTATAATGCGCAACTATTCAGTTTTAGTTGGATAGAATAGCAATAACTTTGTTCTATATATCGATGTTCATTAATTTATAATGCAATATTCGGATTATCCAAAAGATGATCCCAAAAGTATACTTTTAAAATTGATTTCTACCTTCTCGCTTAGAATATATTGCGAATATTCAAAGGATCCATATCTGATAATGTTTGAGAAACATAATGCTGCTGACAGGTTTGAATATATGTATATATTGGCGCTGTCCATTACGCCTTTGTCCAGTTTTGTTGGAACCGCCTCGGCTGATCGCATTGTCTCATATAGTTTTTATGCATTTATGGCCTCCGTCTATATTTAGTTATCGCAGTGGCTGCAATAAAAAATCAACTAATTGCCATGTGCACGTCGTTTATCCTTGATCTTCAATGGTTCATTAACTCCAGCGGCGTCGATAGCGACGATCGGCGAAACCGACCGGCCAGTTATCCAGCTGGACCGGCAACAACAATGCTGTGAAGCGTATTTAATACAATTAACTCGGTACGTTTATAAGATTAACCTTCTGCAGAGAGAGAGGCGCGCAGCCCGAGAGGCCCAAGATCATGCTGAGCCTGCGCGGCGCAGATTAACAATCAATTAAAATTGACAACTGCACAGGGGAAGCCGGCAACAACAAGTGCGCCGCTGTCCGGCTGGGCAGTCAGTCAGTCAGCCAGGCAGTCGGGCAGGCAGCATTTAGAGCAATCATAGGGAAGTTGAGGCAACATAAAGGAAACTAATTATAATGGCTGCATAAAAGGCGCCATTTAGCCCCGACGACACGCAATAATTACGCCCAATTAATAGCAATAACTTTGCAAATTAGATAATTTGGATTCACGTCCAGATCGCAGGCCCCAACCCAGCATCGACTCCGGCCCGGGCCCGGACCCGGGCCCCAGCTGCATTAAAAGTAATTCAATGTTCGCTGCACCGCACCGCAGCATCTGCATCTGCGCGATGCACGCGAGCCAAAAGCCAAATGTGTGTAATCAGTCGGCGTTGCAGTTGTCGCTGCTCCGAAAGTGCCCTGGACTGCGGACTGCAGCCGACGTAAACCCAATTGCCGCCGGGTTTTTGTGCTGGGTAAACTGGTTCTTGTTCTTGCTACCAGAACATTTGCGCAAACAATAGATTTGTATCTGCTGCTGACAGCTGCCAATGTGCTCTAAAGTGTAACTATTAGATACTATATAATTTATAATTAAGTGCGATAATCGCATAATGATGAAAACAATTGTAATTTGGTAGCCCATAAAGCAAGATAGTTATTCATACTAATAACTAGAAAAATATGAATTTAAACATAACTTTTAATTATGTTGGAATACATTTGTGCTTCCAGTTTGAAGGAACAAAAACAATTGTTTATCTAAAAATTTAAAGATCGTTCAGATTCTTACTCGACTTTTTCTATTTTGCGTAAGCAACTTAAACTCGTTGCGAATTATACAACAAAATCGCAACTTCTGTGTGCTTTATACCCTGTTTTTTTTGGCAAGCAACTCTCAACCCTGGCTCTTACTTAACCACTTGACTAACCATAACCCCTGATCCACTCCTGAACTTGGGCAATTTATCAAACACAACACGCCACAGCCCGGCACTCAGGCAGTCCCTCATCCCGAGAAAGATGCAACAACTGCAATAGCAACTGCAACAACAATAATAACAACAACGCAACACCACAAACCGCCGGCAGCTGAGTGGAGTCTAGTATTACATAAGCAAAGTCAACATTGAGCAGCAGCAGTGGGCTTATCTGTTGGCCCAACTGCAGAGATCAACTGCTGCAACTGCAACCGCGGCAACAAAATGGCACAAGATCAGAGTCAGAGTCAGAGTCAGAGTCGGAGTCGAAGTCAGAGTTACGATCGGAGGAGGGTGGGCAGGGGAGGCAAAGGTAGAAGCCCCCCGGCTGGGCGCTGTAAAACAGCTGGCAAAAGGTGGCGGCACTGTACCGAGAGGACAACAAGTGGGCCGCTCCAGCTGCTGCACAGCTCCAAGAAGAACCAGAACAAGCTGCAGGCGGGCACGCGCTCAGCACAAGTCCAACGCGCGGCGGCGGCTGGAAACTAGAGTCTGGAGAGTGAACGATTGAGTGAATGACCAGCTGGACAGCTGGCGAACAGTAGCTCATTGTATTACAGCTCCCGGTTGAGTTGTTCCCGAGCATTGCAATTGATTTGTTTGTGGCCTTTGGGCAAGTGACAGGCTCATTCCAATCAGCGATTTCGACCAGCGCACGCCTCCAATTAGAGTCTAAACGACAATTGTACTTTTAACCCAATTTACTCAGCGCGCTTTGCTTTGTTTTCAGCAGCCTTAACAATAAATCTAAATTGTGTAAACTTTTGAAAGTCGCCTCGGTTGTTCGCTCTACACTGTCCCTCTGCCAAACTGTCCGTCTATGTCTATGTGGACTCTAAAAACACGAAGTTCTTATTCTCTTACCAATAATTTTATATAATATTTTATATAATATAGTCAAGAGTTACAGTTTTTAATTCGATTATTTACATTAATATTCATTTTTTTAAAGAATCCTCTTCATGTTTAATTACATTTTCATTTTCAACTATTTCTATTGATAGAGTATTTGTGGTTCGACTCACACTTTCAATTTATTCGTTCTTGTTTATGTATTTGATTATTTGCTTAAATCTTTATCGCTGGGGCTGCTTGGATCGCCTCCCTCGTTTCGTATGCAGGCAACGTTCGTTGCTGTCGCTTCGTTTGCATCTACACACGAAAGAGAGAGAGAGAGAGAGAGAGAGCGAGAGAGGGGGATAGAGCATAAGACTCGGTTCCAGCCGAGTCGGAGACGGAGTCGGAGTCGAAGTCGGAGCCAGTGGCGCGTTGTGTTCAGATCCATTAAGGCAATGACCTGTTTTCATATCATTTCTTTTTGTATACATATATCGAAATACATACACATAGATATATAGCTAAATATGTGTGTGTGTGTGTGTATATTCATGTGTGCCTGCTTTGTTGTTGTTTTGTCTCGCTCCCGCGCATTTGGCACTGTGTGGCGTAGGCGTGTGCAGGAAGACGGCGGCGGCGGCGACGGCAGCAGCGGAGGGATAGGCACACGCAATCGGATCGGTCGGTCGGCTCGTCCGTCTGTCCTCAGCGTCGTCGTCGCATGTGTCCATGTTGCAAGTTGATAGTAAAAATTATGATGATTCTTGCCCCAACAACTGCCTGCGACTGGTCAAACGAGTTATTTTTTTTTTATTTTATTTTATTTTTTTTTGTTGTATTATTTTTTTTTTTGTATTTTTCTTCTTTTCTTATACTCTTTGGCCTGTGCATATTTATCTTTGCGTTGTCGTTGCCTCCACTTCATTAGGTCTTTAATTTTATATCGACTGGAAGCGCGTATCAAAACACAGAAAAGACAGCCTGGTCTCGTTTTTTTTTTCTTCTTCTCGTTTTCTTTGGTTTTTTTTCGTTTGGTTTTTTTGCAGTCGATACTCGCAACGTGAAAAAAGCCTTTGGCGCGTAAAATCTTTTGGGTTCATTAGAACGTTGAACGTTGTCGTCGCTGGATAAGCCAGCGTATTCTGGCCAAGAGCCGGGCCCAAAACCCGAGCCCGTACCCGAGCCAGAGCCAGAGCCTGTGCCTGACCATGGGCATGGGCTCATGCGCAATCAAGTCGTTTCTCTGGCGCTGTCAGTTTGACAGAACATCTGCGGTTTAATCTGGTTTGGGATGCGCCGGCTGGATTGCTCTTCTATCTGGCAGTTGGGTACAGTACGAACGTAGGTGACTGCGGCTAGACTAGCGCAAAGTTCTCTTGGTTCGCCTTCTTTCTTTTTATTTTTTTTTGTCCTGGTTTGTCCAGTTAATCAGCGTGACAATTGTAACAAGCTGAAATGATTTGAGAGGTAATCATTGCACAGTTAACTCAAACATAAACGTAGAAAGGAGTATATTAGTGTACCCCACCTATTCGTATTAATGCAATTATTTTACCCGCTACTGAAGCTAGAGACTTGAAATTTAGAATATACACGAGTGCATATCCCCATTATATACAGTATCAAGATTTTTTGGATACGCACAGTGAGAGCATGACAAATCGATAAAATATATATCGATTAAAAAATTGCAAAAATACAATAACAATTAAGAGAGTTTTATATTTTTTAATGTGTTAATATACTGTGAACAAGTATTGCGCAGTCGGTTACAACCGATTTTAATGTTCTTACTTATTTAAAAATTAATCTAAATCACTTAAATATTATTTAAATTTATGGCAAATACAGAATTTAACTAAAAGAAAATATATTTTACATAAATTAATTATTCGGACAACGAAAACCAAGTTTAAATCAGAATTCGTTGTTATTTAACTTTTATCAAAATTCAATTGTTTAATTGCAGGGTATTTCGCGTTCGCCACAGCACTGTTTCTTAGTGTCATGTTTGCGCTTGTTGAAGATATGCGCGCTGTGAGCGTAAGCCAAGATTCTTTCTATTTGGCTAGGTGTCCACAATCCACAAGTATATACATATATATATATATGTCTGTTCAAATGTAAGTCTACCCATTATTTATACACATATCTATCCTTATTTACCTATTACTTTTCTTTGCTTTGGCTGCCGTCGTCGTTGTCGTCGTTGTTGTCGTTGTCGTTTGTTTGGCTACTTAAATTTCCCAGAGTCAATATTGGTCTGTTACTTAGCTGTGATCATATCGCTGTGGCTAGGCCCAACCTTGACCATATAATTGCTGTTGCTCTCAGGGTCACAGAATTCTAATTATCGAACAGCAACAATTTAGAGACTAAACCAAGTGCAACTGCAACTGCAACTGCAACTGCCACACTGTATAGTTGCATCGCGCATGCATCCTTGAAAACAAATTGAAATCTTTTATGGAGAACTCGTGCATCGCTAATACAAACATATAATGGGGCACACCCCCGGCGGGCAATACTTCATCAATTGTCTCTGTGCGGAGCTCCGGCAAATAGACGCTAATAAATGCAAGCCAAAGTTTAAACGCTGACCAATGCAAATATTGGCGATCATTTTAATCACCGTTCATTTTACATAAATTGACCTGGCAATGAGCCTCGAGTGGGTGCAACAACTCTTTGGCTACGATAATGGTTTTTAGGGGGCAAGGCACCCTCTTTTCGGCAATCATATTTCCATAACGGCAACAAACAACGTCAAATCTGTGGCCCAAAAAAAAAAAAAAACACGAAAAATAGAAGAAAAAAAAGCAAATGTTGCATGCGGGTCGATGCTGCACAGCACGACAAATGAATCACGCGGTGATCGAGGCACCGATCATCTGGAGCTGCTGCACCAACAGCACCCCAGAAGCTGCGACCCAACAGCGACATTGACAATGAGCCAAATACGATCCCAAAGCGATCCAAACGGTAGCTAAAGCAAAGCACACTAAACAACAACAACAACAACAACAGCAACAACAACAAGTAAACACGAAACGTGCGCGTTTGCAAGAGCTTTTGGATTTAGTTTTGAAGCATGATCGGGCATGATCGTTAAGCAGTGCACAGTAGCTGGTTGAGCGTCATAATAACAGCAACAACAACATGTTGCTTGTAGTAGTTGTACCTCCTTCATTGGCCGGCCAACCCTCCAAGTGTGCCCACCGCTCCCCCTCCCCTGCCCCCTGTGGGCCTTTGTCTCTATGTTATACACACCATACTTGTGTGTGTGTGTGTGTGTGTGCGGCACAGCTGCAACGCTGCAGGGTGTTCACTGTACGAAAGAGTACAAGTCGAGTCTCGAGTCGATTCGAGTCTCAGTCTGAGTTTGAGTTTAGTGCAGCGGCAAGTCGCGCGCATGCGCAACAAATCAACACAGCCAAGTCGTATCCCCCCAGTTATCACTCACCCTCCACCACCCAACCCCTCACCCACCAACGTTGGAGTCTTGGCGCGTAGGAAACTGCCTAACCGGTTTACTTGTTGCTGTTGTTGTTGTTGTCGACAGCGACAACGATGCATAAAGCTTTTAAGAACCTTCTTTGTTGTAGCTTGCAGTTGCAGCTGCACTGCGCGAAATGCATGTTTACTTTACAGTTGACAAAATTAAATAATATGAATTAAACGCATTTTGTTGTGCATAGAGAAAGGCATGGGCGTAGCCATGATCTGGGCTAGAGGGGTTAAGATGCATGTAAAAATTTGATTTTTCAAAAATTTTGTGTTTTGATCAATTTTTTTAAATTATGAATTATTCAGTTTTTTCATTGGAACATATAAAAGAAAATATTATAAAGTAATATCAATATTTATATTATTTTCTTTAAAGCTGATTTGGGATTAAAAAACTTTATTTCTGGAGCTTATTGATTTTGATCATTTTTAGTAGCTTGGTTTTTTTTGTCATCCTCTACAATATATTTACACAAATTGATCTTGAATTTCTCTTTGTTGTTTTTCCACATTGCCTTTGTAATTACCAATTTTGATGGTTGCTTTGGCTTTGGTTTTGCCCCTTTGCCTTGCAGTTTCTAAATCATTTAATTTCATACATACACACACACACAAACATCGCATATATTAAATTATGGTCTAAACCTCGTGCCACCAATTTTGCTGCGTGTAATTGCCACTTCCAGCACAAAAGCTTTTATTTTATTTTTTCTGTTGCTGCTGCGGCTGCTGCTGCTTTTCGTTTTCCATGCGGTTCTTTCCTTCCTCTATGTTTAAAGCGACTGCGCTCCCGTCTTAAGCTGCATTACAACTTTTTACTGCGTCTTAACTGAAATCGAGTTTTGTTGTACTATGTAGTTTTCTATCTGTGCAACTCCGCCCGAAACATCAACGCCCAGCTCATGGGTCGCTCTTTATAAATACATACGCACTGTGTATGAGGGGGGTATGTGTGTGTGTGTGTGTCTCTGACAATCTGCTGGTTGATAGTTACAACGTTGCCATCATCATCATCATCGTCATTGTCATCATCATCATCGTGTTGAAGTTGTCCAGTAGCCGCGCTTAATTGCATTTTGACTTGCGGCGTGAAGTTGCTTTGTATAACCCTCTTCTACCCTGTCCCTGGCTCCACACCTAGCTCAGCCCTTGCCCTCATCCTCATCCTTGCCCTTGCCCTTGCCCCCTGTTGCTGCCATTTTCATAGCCGTATGTAGAACTCTCTGCTGCTCGTCTTTGGTCTATTTGCTTAGCGTTACGAGGCGTCGCGTCGCCTCTTTTTGGCGTATGCCCAGTAGCTGCTTCGGCCAGTGTTGAATATTGTTGTTCTTTTTTTTTTTTTTCGTTTTCGTTTTCGTCTTCTTCTTCTTGTTCGGTTTATAGTATTTGTATTTGAACTGTATGTTTGTTGTAGTTTTTATGACTTGCAACTGTGCGTTGTTGTTTGTGCTATGTTGATTGAATGCGCTTTGTTAGTTAGTCAGTCCAGCTGTCCAACCGTCCGTCTGTCCGTCTGTCCGTCTGTCCGTCCGTCCACTGGCCCGTTGGTGGGTTCTTTTGTTAGCTTTGGAGCAGCCATAAATGTACTTTGGCCATTGTTCAGTTTACGTGATTAGTTACAGTCGCGTTATTAATAATTTTATTGCATTTGGCTATAGTGCAAAATTAGTTGATTACTCATACGCCATGTTAGCCCAACTGATAGCACAGAACAATTCTATAATTTGCTTACATTTTACATACACTGAAAAAAATGGCTCTTATAAATATAATATTATATATGTTTTATATAATTTACCACTGATTTTTTTAGTCTTACTTTAAATTGTGAAAATCGCATAGAAGAGTTCTATTTACAACAATGTGCTTTTCTTTCAACTTGAGTTGACAATATATTAGTGTTATATAACGTATCGTTTCGCAATCTTTAGTTAACATTTAAAATTATATTGGTATTTGCATTAAAACTATATCAACATTTGTGTTTGGTCGTTTATTAAATATTGCTTAAGATATCGTTATCGGGAATAGGTGTTATTTTATTGTCCGCTATAACTTTGCGTTGATATGATTGCATTTTCTATTCAGTTGATGCAATTATCTAGATGATTTTCAGAGGCTAAGCCTTAACTGTGCTTTAATAGGCCCATAAATTGTGAAACATTATGGCACCGGCAATAATACTGCCCCCGCCTCCAGCCAGTTTATGACCAAAACAGATTTCATTATAAATAGGTTAAGACGCTAAATTTACTAGGCATAAAAGAGCGAGGAGCAAAGCAGCTCACATAAACCTTTAAACCTAAACACGCACTTAAGTAATAAAAAATAAAAAAAAAAAAATAAAAAAAAACCAACAGCAACTAAGACGAAAAACATGACATTAAATTGCATGAGGTTAAAAAAAAAACGAAAAAAAACGAAACAAAAATAATAATATTGTCTATAGCCGTTGAGGGGAGCGCATAAGAACACAGGTGTTCAACTGCTGCAGCAGCCATACATAAAAAACCAGCGGCGAAAAAAAAACAACAACAAACTTAAAATCAAGTTTTAAAGATTCAACAACAACGACGGCAACGGCACTTAAACAGCTCCAGCAGAAGACAGCAGCGGCTGGCTGAGAAGGAGGAGGCTGGTGGTGGGGGGGAGGGGGATGAGACGCAGTCGGAGCTGGAGACCTTTAAATGCGCACGACGACGACGACGACGCAACGATGCGGGCCGAGCTGCAGCAGCAGCATCCAAACGAGTCGCCTCAAACACTTTATTCAGCCCCCGAGCGGACCCAGCTGAGGGGCTAAGCCAAGCCAACCCAAGCCAAAGCCAAAGCCAAACCCAAACCCAAACCCAAACCCGAGACACGAGTCCCCAGCCAGCGACTCTCGACGACGTCGATCGTGCATGCAGCAACTTGTCGATTTCGAGCTCGCCCCTGTACCCTTGGCCTGAAGAGCCTGGCCCCTGTCTGATTATGATCAGAGCGAGCTATATGAGCTGTTGTGGCTGTTGTGTGTGCTGCTGCTGCTGCTGCTGCTACTTTTGCTGCTGGTTGCAACTACTCGTATAATAAACATAATGATAATGCCTGACGCTGCCTGATTGTCCGAGCTGCCTCCCCGGTGTCTTGTTGCTACTGTCGATGTAATTCTTATATCACATCTTCGGGCTTACAGTACGGGCTTTGACACTTTGTTAATAGAGAAGCCAACGAAATGCAATATGCATGCATACATATGCATCAATATCCATCTCTGTGTGCGTGTGTGTGTGTGTGTAAATATTGGCTAAGTCAAGCTAAAATCGTTTCATCAAGTAATTCTATAATCTGTTTTATCGCTGTCATCAGCTTTTGCTAATGGAATAAAATCAAACTAAATCAAAATTAAAGTGGCGAAAATGAATTATTAATTAATACTTATAGTATTTTATCTGTATTTTCAGTATATTGGTTTGATTTAAGTGATATTTTACCTTTATAAAATGAGCAGAATCAGTTTAGTTGCGATATTTTGGAAAACAAAAATATTTCTTATCAACACGCTTATTTTTTTAACTAATTTGCGTTATTTTGTCACTCAGTTAGAGAGACAAACGCAATATCGTTATATATACATACGATATAGATATATAAAAAAAACTTATTAACGTATTCCATAATTATAACTTTATGCAAGTGTATAATAACCATTATAAAGTTGATAAAAGTCATATTATAATTTTTTTTTATTAAAATTTAAATAATTTGCACAGTACTAATATAAATATGATCCAAAAGTAATTAGTTCTACTTCGTCGAATAAAGTAAGCACAGCGATTAAAGTCAATTTTTAGATTTTTTATAGTTATGTATTTATCATAATGACTTTTGATTTTCTTGGCTAAGCCCCGCGGTCTAATATTGATTTGAAATTTAAAAAAAACCAACCGTTTTAACCAATTTAAACAAACATAAATTTCAACAAAATAAATATTAACATTTTAAAATTGTTCTAAATAAGCAATAAGTTTATTAATTTTATAGGCATTTAAATATTCATAAAGAATATTTATTATTGCAAGCTTTAATTGAATATAGCTCAGTTTAAATCCTAAACCGATTATAACCTTGGTACCCTTTGGGTACACACACACACACACACATATGTATGTATGTTTGTATGTGTATGTGTAATGAGTCCAACAAGCGCAAAACCAAAAACCAGCAGCAGCTGAGCCCCCTCGGGCCGCAGTTAATCAACAAGTTTATGCAAAACTTAAAAACCAGAACAGGAAAATGAAAAGCGAGCAATAACCCAGGCAGTAGGCAGTTGTTGCCAGTTGCCAGTTGCCAGTTGCCAGTTGCCAGTTGCCAGTTGGCAGTTGGCAGTTGGCAGTTGGCAGTTGGCAGCAGGCAGTACACAAAACGCACACCTCAAGCGAGCTCAAAAAAACAAGTCAATATGATCGATCGTTTGCTTGATTAAACCTAATTGAAAACGAAAATGCACAATACACACACAGACACACACACACGCAAAGAGAACAACACCACTCGCCCGCTGTCATGATCACTTGTCCAAGCACTCTCTGTATGTGTGTGTGTGTGTGTGTAGTCCGGTCCGGCAAGTTACCAGCGAGGGATCGGAGCAGCGCTCGTCGCTGGCAGAGCTACTACGGCAACGACGAGAATGTTGAAATCAAAACAAAAACGTAAAAGATCAACGCACAAAGAGCCAAACAGAGAGCGCGCCACTAAATTTTGGCGGGAGACTACTGTACCCCCATATCGAAAGACAACGACGGCCAGCGGAATAAGACGAACAAAACAAAACTACAACCGGAGCGCACTCGAGTGTGTGTGTATGTGTGTGTGTGTGTGTGTATAGAAAATCGAGAAGAAAAAGAAAATCGAAAAAAAAAATCATCTGAGAGCTGCATTGGCCAAAGAGCCAAAGATATCTTAAGAGCGGTCGCGCTGCAACGCTGATGATCTTAAGAGCACGAGTGACCGCTCTAAGCAAACAGAGAGAGAACGAGAGAGCGGACAGTGTTGTCGTGCTGCAGTTGGGCAGCAATTGCGTTCCAGCATGAAATTCATATCAGACTGGGCCAGGCGAATTAACTTCCTTAAATATAGGATATCACCAAATCAGTTGATCATTAATTAAGGAGATTGTTCTCAATTTAAGAATCTTAACTAACATTCTTAAATTTGTTTATTTGTGCCTACGCAAACTGATCAGAAAGAAGCCAAACTTATTTAGTTTCTCGTCCAGTTAAGTAACCAGTTTTTAGTTGTTTGTTTCCACCTGGTTGGCGGAAAAAAAGCGCGCCAAATCTAGCTGCTCCTTGGTTAGGGCCATAGATTTATAGTCCTTGTTGGCGACGCTAGTGAGCGCAATAAAAATAAAAGCCAGGCCTGAAATTGCAGCGAGAGTGTAATAACCCCAAACAGACCCAGAGATGCGGTCACCCCAACTAACCAACCAGCTAACGAAACAACCAACCGAAGGAGACCACGAACCGACCGGCAGAATAAATTTCAGAGCTAAACTGAGGAGGAAAAAATACAGCAACCCAACAACAAAATAAGAAAGAAGAAGAAGAAGAAGAGGAACGAAGAGGGATACACAATGTTACTTGTTTCTTGAAGGGTCCAGCAACGTACTCGCACTCGCACTCGCATCCGATCCCCACGACGTCAATTTGCAAGCTCTCCTTGGGCAGAGCAAGCGACTGATCCACACTTAACGGGCGCGCATTTGCAGCCAGTTGTATTCGGATCCCTCAGTGTTTTGATTTTACGGCACAGATGTTTTATTTGCCACAATACACACACACACTTACACACACACACACAGGCGATCTTCTGTTTACCCTGCTCGTTCTCCTTTCTGTGTTGTGCCTTCGTTGCATGTCTTTTAATACCTTTAATCCTAGCAAATAATACAAAGAGAAGCCTAGGACAAGTGTAGTGGTGGAAAATAAAAATACAAAAAAAACAAGTAAGAACGTTGCAGTCGGGCGTTACCGACTGCGTTATACTCGTTCACGTTCGAAAATATTGATATTTTAAAAAATTTCGGTATTTTGCAATTTGTGTGTTGCTGGGGGTGGGGGAGAGTGGGGAGTG
>SCDT01002454.1:0-12810 GCA_004143765.1 Drosophila melanica | reverse complement strand
AGATATATACTTATATATATATACATAAAATTGCCGGAAAGTTGTTGCAATTGTCCTCATTTTCTTTCATTTAAGGACAATTTTTATTGTTGTTTTCATATAGCCGGGCCATGGGCAACCGTTGTTGTGCAACACATTTTATATATATGTGAATAACAACAAAAACAACAACCCCCTTCGCGTCCCTACCACCCCCTGCCCTGTCCAATGTGACAGTCGTCAAGTGCATTGTGCACTTTGCCAAAAACAATTTCCATACTGCCCTCAGTCAAGGGCACTTCACGAGTGTCTCTGAATGGGCCTTTGAGTGTACAGTTGTTCATCTGAATGTGTGTGTGTGAGTGTGTATGTAAGTGCCACAAGTCAAAAGCATGTTTAATTATGTTGACATTGTTGCTGAACAATTCATGAATGTAAAATAATTGCATTCCATTTTGCGTTCTAATTGGAAATTTATTATATAGCGCAGAAAACGCATACACGCATATATATATATACTAATATTTACTAGTATTTTAGTATCTGCATAAATATATTCATTGGAGACTTGCTTTAAATTGCAAATTCTATTCGAATAATTAATTATATTGGGCTTATGTTCAAATCTATTTACAAAGAGTCAATTGAAACAATATTTTGGGTACACTCTGGAATTATTTTAGCTGATCGTGATACGTGTCGTACTTTACGAATATTATTAAATAAAAATAGAATATTTAAAAATTCAATGGGTTTTCATTCACATCATGCGCATAGCAGCTAACATTTTGTCATGATCGCTTTTGTTATTTTAACTTAACCGATTCAAACACAAACTAATTGTGTGTTATATATCACTCAGACTTTCGCACAGGTGACGTTACAATTAGCTTTTGCCAGCACACAGTTGAATGGCGAATTCAATTTGATCGCAATGAATGAAATAAGCTGCACAGTTACAAACAGCATTTGTCCATATACGGGTTTCCAAAATTGGTTTAAAGCCTTGAGTATCCGCACTAGCAGCTATTGCACTGCTTCAACAAATGTGGCTTTCGTCTGGCTTAAATTAATTATTACATTTACTACGGTTTTTTCTTCTGCGCGTACAGTCCATAAACATGTACGTTAAGTATTCGCCACGTTGGCCACATACACATCTGCTTTGTTGAGTGGGCAACAAACATGTGCCTGAAATGTTTGGCTCAACACCTCAATAAGTCGTAAGCCTAAAAGCTGCCGCAATCTACGAATAGACAGACACGTGAACGTGGACGTAATCATTGCCCCGCTCGGGATTACGATACGAATTGGGATTGGGCTTTGGCTCTGGCTTCGGATTGGGATTGGGCTCGAGCATACATATGCAATTGGCGCCGGCCAAGACGTTCGCCAATCGGCTGGCCTTAACTTAACCACGATTTGTGCGGCTGTCTGAGCTGTTGCTGCAATTGTCTATCTTTCTGTCTGTCCGTCCGTCCGTCTGTCTGGCTGTCTGTCTAGATGGGTGGGCAAGCCAAATAGAAACCCCAAAGCCAAAGACAAAGCCAAACACAAGCACATGGGGCGAGAGTCTGCACGCGCTGCGGCTACAATAACTGTGAAAATATTTTTTCAAGAATCGGCAAACAATATCAAAGGCAACAAGAAGCGGCAGCAACAAATACAACAAAACGTTGTTTTCCGCTTAAGCACATCGTTAAGTTTGCGACGACTCTGACTACCATCTACCGACCCGCGTCTGCAGCTGCCCGCGCGCCCGTCTCCCAAGCCCACCGAACCGAACCGAACCGAATCGTGGGGCCAAAGCAGCGGCAGCCGGGCAAACTCCGTTGCTCTGTATTTGTTTGTTTTGTATTTTGCCGCACACAATTTTTACTGAAATAACAACAACAGGCACAATGCAGCCCGAAAGGGAATAAGACAAGTGCAGCATAGTGCACGACTCGAAAAATACCCTAGATATGAAGTTGAAATTCAATATTTTCTTGTTAAAGTACAAAATCTGTTTCAATTGTGAATGAAACATATTTCAAAATAACAGTTCAGCCAAACTAACTTGGGCTGCACGCGCTGGAATTTACAGGGTATATATGGGAAACCTCAGTTGAGACTGCATTGTCGAGAGTACAAAAACGAAGCACTGAAGCCAAGCGGCAAAAGAGCCAAAAGGCAACAAAAAGCAACAACAATAATGAAAACAAGGGAATGGAATAGAACAGAAATGTGCACATGCTTCGTTGCTTGAAGTGCGCTATTTTGCACCTATGGGGATTTCGTGTCCCTCGCACATGCAAAACATGAAAATCCATTCGAAATCAGTCAACGCGCCAAGGCTTTCATTCAGTTAGAAGGCCCGGCAGACAGCAGACAACAGCAACAACAATTACAGGAAAGCAACAACGAAACAAGCAATGGGACAAGGACAACAGGGCCCGGGGTTAGGGGCCAGCGGGCTGGGCTGGGCTGTTGTTGGATGCCCGGGCTGCGGCTTCATTTGTGCAGCGAGCCAAGCGCCAAAAAAGCAGGCAATAGAAAATATTACAGCAGCAGCAACTGCACATGTGTGTGTGTGTTTGTGTTTGTGTTTGTGTGTGTGTTCAAGTGAAGCTTGAAGCGGAAGTGCGGCTTGATTTACTCAACTCGTTTGCTCGCTCGTTTATTTCCGACTGCACATATTTTTGCTGCATTTGCTATTCCCCCCATTTTTTTTTTTCTCAAATTTCATTTCTTCTTTCCTTCTTTTTTCATCATGCTGCTTGCCAGCCCCGCCATTTCGGTTGCTCTTCCTGTTGCAGCCTTAAATATTTATTAGCCTTAAAACCAAAATACTTTTTCACCGAATGCAAGTTAAAGACTTAAGCTGATCGGATCTATGCGGTCGGCGCCGCAACCAAATGGTCCGGAAACCGAAATGGGGCACGTAGTGCCCCCAAAAATGTAGGCGAAACGAAACGCGCCCATGTTTATTAAAGCATTTCTTACGCATCATTTGTTGCTTTGCGTGTCCGTGTCCGAGTCCGAGTCCAGTCCGCAATCTCGGCAACCAAGAGACAAAATGTGTGTGTATGTGTGTGTGTGTGTGTGGCCGTTCAGAAAAACACAAACGCACAGAAAGCAGACCAAATGCGAACAGGACATGGCATGCAGGACACGAATGCAAATCAAGTTGGCCCAAGGCGCTCTGCTTTTGGAATACGCTTTGAGGCGTACGTAATGAAAACGCAGCTTCAACTTTGACGCAAATTGAAGTTGTCTGTTACCATTTCCACGTTTCAGCTGCCTGTTGCCAGTTGCCATTTGGCATTGCACTTGCAAAGCAATCTTCAATCCAAAAAAAAAACGTGTAACCAAAGAGCTAAGGCCCTGACAAACGTAATAGTATTTTAACCGATAAACCTACAATAAAATAAAGAAAAAACAAAACAAAACAAAATAAAAAAAACCTGCATACTTTGCTTAAAATAGTCTTCAGTTTCATGTTATTTAAATATATATTATTTTTTCATAATAAATAAATTTTATTACATGTATTAAACAAAAATATATTTGTATAAATATTTTTAATATTTGAATAATTAATGCGAGCCCTAAAAAAATTATAAATTTGCACTAAGCATTTTTAGAACTGTTTATTAACACATTTATTAAACAGAAACGTTTAAAAGTAAAACCACAAACTGAAGTCTTACTTAAAAAAAAGAAGCAGTAACTTAGACTTCAGCAATGAATTACTAATTGGCGGGTTAAAGCTGAAACGACTGCTGCTCAAAGCACGTTGCTGGGCTAACATGGCGTATAAGTAATACTGTTTTTTTACTGTGTTTTGAAAGTGATTTCTGTTGGGTGAGTTATTTAAAATTCAACACACATTATATAAAAAAAAAGTTTAGAAATTAAAACATAATTTTTAAGAAAATTTCAATAATTAAGTAAAAAATTCTCAAATTCTTGTCAGTGTTTAAACACTATATAAATATTTAATACATAAAATTAAAATTCTATAATAAATGTTTGCTTTTAGTTAAATGCTTATACAATACATATATATATTAAATATTTATACAGGTATTTAAAGTTCTAAAAAGATATGTCTTTGATATACATTATTTCAAATAAATGATCAAAAGTTTAAAAAACATTTTTGAAGAAATTTCAATCTTTAAGTTAAAAATTCCCAAACTCCTAGTTGAGTGTTTATATATAGTGTATATATGTATATATATACACTGCTTACACTAGTTATTTAAGTTCGGTTCTTCGAACTTCAGTTGTCGAGAGGCAAATAGAGCACGTATTGGGCACAAATACGGAATCGTGTCGGGTCCGTCCGAACACAATCCGCGCACGTAATGCATTTAGAGGGAGACTGGAGACGTGGAGCTGAGCAAAACAATCGGACATCGATCAGGACAACTGAAGGAAACAAAGGGCAGCCAAGCAAATGCTCGCCGCTTAATTGGCAGCACAAATGTGGGTGGTTTCCACTGCTTTCTTGTTTGGTTTTCAGTTGACCACAAAATCGTTGCAAAAACGAAACGAAATTAAGTAAATCACCAAATTAATTGTTCAGCCAAACAGCAGCTGAACAGAGAGCCCAGACCCAGGGCGGAGTACACACGACGTCAGGTCAATGGACGGCACAAAAGCTGGACACGGACGTGGCTGGGGCAAAAACAAAGAAGTAACGAGTAGCGATTGGCGAGCGGCGAGTGGCGAGTGGCAAACAGAAAGCAAAGCAACGAGCGGAGAAGCCAAAGAAACGGAAAGACAAAAGAAAAGCTCGTAAGAACAGTGCAATCGGGTATACCCAACGGCGCAATACTCGTACACAGTAGAATAGTCGAAAACGGTTTTAATCGGAAGTGGACAAACTTTGTGGCTCAATCTTTAGAATCTTTGGTAAAATTGTGGGAGTTACATAGACTTAGTATATGAAACTGAAGCAGATATATAGCCAAAAAAAATCTAAACAGTTTTTATGACAACCAGACCCAATATACTCTGCTGCCATCCGGCACGAGTATTAAAAGTAGTCAATAAGCAATATTACACAACACATACACACACACACACACACACACACACACACATATACACACTCAGCCTGTGGGCCACAAATGAAGGCATAAAAGTCAAAGACAACTTAAATGCCTTTGCCTCCGTGTTCATTTCCGATTCGTTGCCTCCGCAGCCAGCACGCCTCAATCAAACATTTGCCCAGCTTTGCCAGACTAAGCAAACTCACACAAAATTCAAGTGTTGCTTAATTTTTTCTATTTACTTGCTTCGTTTTTTTTCTTCTTTTCTTTGCCTTTCGGTTCAGTGTTGGTAGGGCGTTTTGTTTGGAAATTAGCAGCATTTTTGGTGACTCGCACAGTCAATTGATGTGCTTTGATGTGCCTGCCCCCCCTCTCGAAATTGGCCACGCCCACAGCTTGCACATGTACCATAAATTGTAGTTTTTATGTGCTTAAGTGGTCTCGTTCACAGAACTTTGGCCCCACATAAGCTGGCAATAGTTTTTATAGACCCACTGTATGTGGGCGTGAATGTGGGTGTGTGTTGACATAGGATATTTAGCGACTTAAGGAACTAGTCAATTCCATATATCATTTTTATATATATACCACTTTCACATGCCAAATACTTATGATATTATTATTATCATGTATAACTTATACTATTATTTTTTTTCCTATTTTTATATTTGAAAATTCAAGCATTTGTTAAGATTTATCGGTATACATAGTATATATAGGTATAATTTCAATGTTTTATTTGTGTTCATTCGAGCGTTAGTTTAATTATGTTCCCATTCAGCTTTTAATAATTTCTAATCTCTAAAGAGCAGCTTATTAGATCTGACCCGGAAAAGCTAGACAGCTACAAATTATAGATTGCAATATATATATATATATATATATATATATATATAATATATATACATATAAAATATATGTATTAATAAAAACAACTTTTGTTTATTTGAATTGTGACAATATTTTATGCTTCTTTTCGTAGTTTTAGACTTTTTCTGGGTAGCTATTCAAAAAAAAGTTGGATCTGTGCACTGAATTCCTTTTTAAGCGAATTTAATACATATATATACATATATATATCTACCTTTCACACTGTAGATTGCACTGCTGCTAGGGTATCTAAAAGTCGAACCATGCTGTTATTGCATTGTATTTTCCACTTGTTTCGAACGTGTTTTGCGAATTAGAAAATGCTTCAATTAAATTTGATTTGTTCCTCACACACACACACACACTGTCACATGCACGGGCAATTTGATAAGCTTAATCGTCAGTCAGCTCCGCCCCCCTCCTCCCCTTCTCTTCGTCTGTGTTCCGCCTTTACCCATCATTAGTTTCGTACTTTGTGCGCTTTTTGCTCGTCGCCACAAATTTACTGCACGGCCATCGTTGTTCGAGTATGTGTGTGTGTGTGTGTGTGTGAATGATTTGATAACCAAAAGCAGCCGCCCATCGACAGCTCAGCTGGGCTCCAATTTTGGTTCCAATTGCGGCTCGGCTGGCACCTTCTGCGTCTCGGCCCGTTGCCTAGAAATGACATTTTCACATCATTTGCTGATGTGGCAAATGTGTGCGAGACGCGCGCGCTCAACTGCCTGTGTATGTGTGTGTGTGTGTGTGTGTGTGTGTGTGTGTGAGTCGTAATAGAACTCAAATTCACTTCATTTCATCGTTCGCTGTAAACCGGACCCAAAAAGATGTGAATATCGCCGTAGCTCTGTGGTCAACAGGAGCTCGGAACTCGCAGCTCTGATGTCGGACACTGGGCAGCTGCTGCTCCCGTTTGCTCGTTCGCTTGTCTGGCTTTTATTTTCGTTTTTTTTTTGTGTCATTTCCGTTGTGAAATTTGGGATATCCACGATGCTGCATCAGATGAACTGATGGCTGTAGCACCTTTTGAATACACTTGTCGACGGCGACGGCGACGCTGCCATCATAATGCCAATGAAATGAACTCTCTCCGGCTCGGATTCAACTTCGTGTGCATTCAATAAACGGTACTTGTGTATGCTCAGTGTGTGTGTGTGTGTGTGTGTGCGTGTATCTAGCTGTGTTAACTGCGCTTATGACATACAAACGTACGCTTGGTGAGCAATCACAGTTCAGAAGTGGGCACACAAATGAAATCGATCAGCTTGACATGCTATTTTAACTACTAGTTAGACCATTTAACAGTAGGTTAAAGCAAGCTACTGTCAGTAAATTATAAACTTAAAATTGATAGTACGGTTGTTAAGTCAAAAAAGTTGTAGTCCGAATAAACTCTATTTGAGCTGTGAATAGATGCAAATAATTCGTTTTGATTTCACATCACATTTAAATTTGTTCTATTTGATTTAATATTACGAACTCTCTTATTTTAATTATATTTGGCAATAAAAAGAATATTTTTAAAAGTTTGTTTAATTACTTTGGGAATGAAGTCAATAAAAATATAAAAACGATCTATAAATAAATTAAGAAATTTCAACAAAAATTTAATTTTTTACCACTTGAAAATTCAAAATTCTTATGGAATATGTTGTTTGTCTATTACAATGTGTAGACAATTGCGAAGTCTCTAAAAATCTACGAAAAATGTCTAAATAGTGTATTTATCCAAATAGTACAATACACATAAAAATATAAATATTATTTATATACAGTTGTTTGTAATAGATTCAGGTGCATTCCAAGTTTACCAAGCACTTTAACATGGAGCTATTATCAATTTGATTTTATTATCTATTAGAAATAGACATATCCTAGATCAATTTTAACTATTAAAGCCAATTCTTTTTTTTTTATAATATAAAATTATTATTTTTTTTTATTTTTCTCATATTTCAGAGCTCTTTTAATAATTTTATAATTGAAATATAATTTTTCAATATCGACTTCTTGTTGACCTTTACAGGATATTTACTAGTTTGTCAGTTGAAATAACGTTCGCATTTTTATTTTGAACTTTTTATTTTGGCTAGAGCTTTGGTCATGCCCCAAAGGGCAACTACACACACACACAAACATATACATGCTCGCCTGCCCACACTCACACACACACACACACACACACACACTCGCACATGCATCCGACTGCAAATCGTTTAATATTTCGTCTTTTGCTGATTTTGCACTTTTCATTCGGCATTGCGAGTGATTTTCAAAATCATTTACTTAGACATTTTCTCATTTTTGTGCGAACCCTTTGGCTTTGGCATCCGCTTTCTTACAGCTTTCCCATTTTAATACTTCTTCACACAGTGGATAGAGTATATTTGGCTGCCTCCGAAGGCACAATTTGAGGTTAGCTTTAAGCATTAAAACAGTTTTTTAGCTGCGATTTGCATTGCGAACGAGTATTGCACAGTCGGTTACACCAGACTGCAACGTTCTTACTTGTGTTTTTTTTCTCTCTTCTTCTTCTTCTGTTTTTCTTTATCGCTCTCGTCATCGTCTTGTTGCATTTCAAGCGCAGGTTTTTCCCCACTTTTTCTTTCAATTTTGTTGTTCTTTTCGGCTAATGCATTTTTTTGGTACTTTCGTCAACGCCCATCGCCAGGGGAGAAAAGGGACGAAAAGGTCCTGTCGCTATTGCTGATGGATATTTGGTCGTTACTGTGACCATTCCCCGCAACGCCCTTCAGTCCAGTCCCGCTGCCAATCTTATTGTTGTTGTTGTTATTGCTTTTCTTGACGCCGTACTTAAAAAATCATTTTTTTTACGCTGACGCAGCGCTTAAATGGTTTCCTCTTGTTTCTTCTTTCTATTACCTCGTTCGTCTCGTTTACTTCAAATCGGGTTATTGTTTAATTTTTTTTAAGCGATATGCGTAAAATCGTTTCTGTTCGTTTTTTTTTTTAGCGGTTCGTTGAATTTGTCCACTCTACTTGATTTTCTTTTGATTTTGCTTTGAATTGCCGCGAAAGCGAAATTCTTTTATTGTCATTCATTATTCTTTGCTTTAGCTTGCTGATTATTCTACAATCCTTCTGATTAGCGTTGTTACTCAAACTTATTCTTCTTCAAAATGAAATTGATTTCAAATGAAATTATTTTCCAAATTATTTTCAAACTTTCTGTCTATATTTATTAAGCCAGATCATTCCCCTAATCCTGCTTTTAATGGTAATTCTATTATTGTTATGTTAAGACGGTATTTGATGCCCATTTTTGATAAAAAAAAAAATGTTTAATTTATTTCTTAGCTTCACTTTAACAAGATCGCTGTGAAAGATAGTGTATATATTCTATTGGATGTCATTTTCATATCATATCATTTTTTTTATCAAATACGATTTAAACTGAAACATATTACAAATTATTTAAATTCGTCTGTTTTGCATTTTCTGACACACAAAATATCTTGTTGGAATTATTTCTTTGAAAGTTTGGGCAAAACTTAACACAAATTGATTTCCCCTTTCAAAAAAAATTTCAAAAATTGTGCTCACCAAGTTTTCCTATTTCTATTCGCAGTCTCTTGCTTTAGCCGCAGTTGGCGCTGTGGCTGCGGCTCCTTTTTCTTGGTGCTGGCAACACATATTCCACTTCAATTGTCCTCAAGCGTTTTCAAGTACAATGTGAGTACAGGATGGGCAAAAAGTTTAAGCCATAACTTTGAGCCACGCCTACTGCCAGCTGCTAACATTATGCCAACTCTAAGAGGACTCCTCAACTATCTCGCTCTCGTTCTGTTGCTCTCTCACTCTCTCTCTCTCTTGCTGACCAGTGTCCTAGTGCCGGAATATTAATCTTGGCCAAGTTAAAAGCAAAACACTTGCGCCCACTGCGTTATATTGTCGTTGTTGGCGCTGTTGTTATTGTTGTTATTGTTGTTGTTGTTGCTGTTGTTGTTGGCCACAGCTGCCAAGAGTGCGACAAAAGTCCAAGTCTGCGTCTTAGCCCAAGTGCCCAGTGGCGCCTGTCAACGGCCACCAAATGGCAGCCAACTTTAGCAGCTCAGCGACAGCGAAAACGAGAAAACCAACAGAAGAACAACAACAAAAACAAAAAAAAAAACCAACTACAGTATAATCACAGGCATCGTTTTCTACTGCTGCTTCTTCTTCTTGTATCCAGTTGCCCCTTCTGCACTGTTGTTGTCTTGGCCACCGCTGTCTTAACGTTTAAGTGGGCCGGCATTAAGCTATTAGCATAATTTTTGTGCATTACCATTACGACTACAAGTAGCAAAACACAATTTCTATATACACATACATTAAAGATGGCCCGCATCAAAAAAAACGAAAACGTTCTCAGATGATCCCATTTATCATTGACATATTTGTTGTTACTTATCTTGATGCTGGGGCGACGCATCAAATATTGCTCACAACGAAAAAAGTAAAATAAAAAATAAAGCTCCACGTTGAAAACTTTTCTTAGTCCGGAAGAACTGCACTCACCTGCAATAAAAATAGAAAGAAAAAAAAATACATTTTTAGTAAAAAATACAAATTTTAAATACCCTGTCCCTTAAAAATATTAAAACAAGCAAACTAAAAAACAAGCTTAAATTTTAATTTATTTTAATTTAATTTAATATTCGCTGCCTTATGCAACATTAAAATTTGTTCCTTATTTGGGTATAGGGTATTGCCTAGTCAAGCACACTCGACCAGAGCACTTCTTATTTTTTTCTCGGAAGTTTTTTTTTTTATTTCGTTTTAATGTACTTAGTTGGGTTGTTCGACTTTTTGTAGGACAACAAAAAACAACCTCCAAATTTTAAGTCAGTTTGTAGTTTGGCAAAAGTAACTGAATCTAAAGTAGAAGTCGCTGCACACACACTCACACACACGCACACTACATTGTGTATACGTATGTGCATTCGTTTAGCTGGTAGCTTAAAGCAGGCCAGCTTATGGAACCTTCAGCACTAAATGATTTCCAAAAAAAAAGGCGGTAAATAAGTAAGTTTCAAGAAATACCCTGTTCCAAAATATGATATCATATCATCATATCAGCTTAATACCTAACTACATTTAATTATTCGTTTTTAATTGAAATTCAATTGCAATAATCTTAATAGATAAGGTTAGATTTGTTACATTTAGCTGCAATTTGTCATCTTCATTGCAAGTTTACCAAGCACTTTAACCTGCAGTTGTCAGCAATTTTATTATATTATTTTTAAGATTCTCATCAGATCGATATTATATATAGACGATTGTAAAAAAAATTGTCGTTCGTCCGCCAATCTAAGCCAAAAGTTTTATCCTCTTGGTATATTAGCCATGAACTTTGCAACGAACATGCCGAAAAACACTTTGCAGACTTAATGCAAGGAGTAAATTATTTTTCACTTCTAAATCCAATTCATTTACGTCCAATTCACGGCTCAAATGTTGCTCTTAATTAAATGAAAATCTAAATTTTTTCGTATATATATCAAAGGTGAACGCATTTCAGTTTTAATTTTGATGCCAGATGTCGTTTATTTATGTTGGCACTTTTGAATTTCTGTTTGGCAGACATGCTGTAAATATTTATAAATCTCATTTCAGCAAAATCGTTTTTTCTCAAAATCCATTCGCAAAATGTCATTTAATTTTTAATTTTTCAAATGGACGCCAAAGGCCGCAACTGGTTTTCTTTGTTTTTCTATATGCTTATATTTATATATTTTCTTTTATTTGTCTGTTTGCTTTTTGTACAGTTTGTGTGTGTGTGTGTGAGTGTGAGTGTGTGTGTGTATGTTTGTCGTAGACTGCGGCTTTTTGCATGTGTTGTGGCAAGTGGCACTGAGTGCAACGCAGCGGTTGATTGAGGTGGCGCCACCTTTTAATTGCCCCAGCCATGCAGCCCAACTGCAACTCGAACCTGAACTGCTCTTCTTTGGGCCTGACCTGAAAGTAGCTTGGACTCGTATTTCTAGTCCGGCGGAGGCGGATAGCCACAGCCACACCCACAACACACACACAGACACAGCCAAGTGGGCAAAAAGAAGTTGCCAGATTGCCTTGCTAAGCCGCAAAAACCATTCCACATTCGCCAGTAGTTTGGGCCAACTAATCCGCCTCGAAAATTTATTTGCTTAATTTCATTTGTTGGCTAGACAAGAGAGAGATAGAGCAAGGTAGTTGCGAGCAGCGAGAGAGAGAGAGAGAGAGAGAGAGAGAGAGAGTGGGAGTTAGAGTACAGTCCTCGCAGGACTTGCAATAATGCTGGCATTAAGCTCTCGACATTTGCCACATCCTTTGGCAGATTTGGCTGCGACTGCGACTCAGACTCCGACTCCGGCTGGACATAATCGCCGAATCATAAATCGCTAGATATGCGCATTAATTACATTTCTCCAGTCGTCTGTCCCTTTCCACGTCCATTCCGTTTCCTATTCAGCTTCCATTCAAATACCATATAACATTTCAAGTAGATGTCTTACTTATGCCACTGTTCATCATTAATACTCTGTTCACAATGTGAAAGTGAGCCTTTCGGCACCGTTCACTGTTCATTTCTCAATTGAGCGTAATTTGAATTTTGACAGTTTATTGCTTTTAATTAATTATGCTCTTCTCTCTGCCATTATCAAAAGCCGAGCAACAGTGTATTGCACAGTCGGGTGAAACTTGTTACTCGTTCGTTATATTATTTCTGTGCTCTTTCATACTTTGGCATCCAAAAAAGCCAGCCTCAAATAAGACTTTACAGCGTTAGTCTGGCAAAATTCCTGCCTTCATTTCAATTAATTTCCGCGACATTGATGCGCCCTGTCGTCGTCGTCGTCGTTGTTGTTGTCGTCTTCAGCTTGTCTGTCGCCAGACAGACTCACTCTATGCATACATGCTCCCCCCACCTACCAGC
>SCDT01002453.1:22824-36594 GCA_004143765.1 Drosophila melanica | reverse complement strand
TATTTAATTGGGTCACATTGTAATTAAACAAAGAAAATAATTAAATAAATGTATTTAGACATACGTTTCAAGCTTATTTTATATAAAAAAATAAATAAATATGAATTGAAAGTAAAATGTAAAAGATATTCAAAAAGAAAGCATATTTTTCGTTTTATAAACTAAAAGTTTCGACCTTATTAATAATCCGTATAATCATTTTGAATAAAAATAGAAATATAACTTAATCATCTTCACTTATTGAATAGTTTAAATAATATCATATAAATTAACACCTATTTGGCATATTATTTAGCACTTGCTACTGTTACAAATACATTATTAATAATGAATCAAAAATGTATTTTTGGCCAACTCTCTCTCTCTCTCTCTCTCTTTCTCTTTCAGCTACTGCGTCATTGTCTTTAATCTACCGAAACGCAGCGTTGTAGATTACACCAACTATTGCATGGACTTTGGGGCGCTGCGAAAAACGCAGCCGAAGAATTTCAAGTATATACGCTGTCGCGAGAAGGAGCCCAGGTGAGAGATATGATAACAGGCACATATTGACTATGTCTGGCACGTGCTAATTAAATTCGCATATTGCAGCAGCGCTGATAAGCTGGAGACGGAGACCATACTGAGTCTGACGCCGGGCGATAGCTATTTGATCTATGTGACCGCCAATCTGAGCATGGGCAAGCCGTTGCCCTACCAGACGCTGACGGTGCATATGGGCACTCAGTGCGTCGATCTGGAGTCGCAGGAGCAGCCCGAGTACTACTAGGCGTATGCGTAATGCATTTGTCCAAAACTATGAAATATTAAGAAAACAAACTATCCGTCGTTGTAAAGCTACCTTATCCACTAAAACTAAACAAACTAAACCGAACTAAACTAAACGAAACTAAACTATGCAATACCATACTATACTATAACTATGCGGGTTTTTGCGCTAAGCATAAAAGACTATATACTTAGATCTATATATGGCAAACATAGCTATGTGTGTGCGCGCGTGTGTGTGTGTGTGCTGTGTTAAATGTGCGTTTGTATGTGTGTGATTGTGTCTGAGTTTTTAGTTTGCCAAACAAATTCCAAGTATTTTGATTTTATTTAAATCTTTTTCTTTAACATAACCTAGCTTTAAATGTTTTTTGTACAATTGTTTATGATTGCGTTTTGCGTGTGTTCATTGTTTAAAATCTTGAATCGGTTTTTAATTTAGATCAGGTTCATGCAGATAGGCTTATTTGTAACGCTAGGCATTTTGCTGTTAAGTTTACCGCAATTAAATTTGTAATTTTTTATATACCTTACATTTAATTTAGCTAAGCGTAATATAGATCCCAACAAATATATATACATATATATAATGTATGCTAGCTATATATATATCTATATATATATATGTGCATTGACAGCGTTGTATTTTTTGAAGCAACTTAAGCGAAAAGCGCAAAACAAAATAAAATTATAACAAATAAATATAAATTAAATAATTACAAAAGTTAATGTGGACAATAAAATGTGCTATGCAGTAATACAATTGGCCAGCACATATTTAAACATTTTTGCCGAAACTATATTGTGCGAATAAATAACTCAATGCTAAACAAAACAACTGCAATCAATTATTCTTTAAAGAGTGGATATCAGATATCGACCTTTATAGCTTTATAATAAAGTTTCTGTGTGCTATTGAAATATATTTATGTTGAGTTGCGAAAACTTAAAGGTTTTCTTTTTCCCAATTTTGGAAGCTATGAAAAGAGTTTATTCCATTATTTAATAATCAATTTTGAGAATACAAATTTTTATTCAATGAAATATAACATTAATTTCCACATGGAATTTAGAGGGTATCGTATGCTCGTACACTCCAGGTAAGAAAGCGCAATATGCAAATGTTGAATTTAAAAATTATTTTAATGTTCTTGGCATTGATAACAGAGGCCAAAGCATTTGGCGATTTTTTCTTAGCCCAAATAAGAATCATTTATTTGTTCGTCGCGAAGCATCTTATCAAAAATTTGTTTTACTTTAAACTGATGCTGCTGCTGTAGTTTCCGTGTAGAGTTTTGGTCTAACAGGCACGAATATTTTATTTTAGTTTTTAGTTGTATTCTGTGCTTTAAAAGCGCTAGTCGGCTCAGTCTTAACAATGTTCGAGTAGTTTCCTAACAAAATCCAAATGAAGCGTCCACCAAATAGGCTTCGCAGGATTGAAGCCTTTAGCTTGAGGTCCTGAAATCAACCTTTATGATAATATGCATGGGTAAGTGATAAATGTATTAAAACAGTTTTGTGGGCAGGGCGCGCTGTTTTTAGATAAGAACTTAGGAGGCTCTGTTAAATATTCAGACATTAAGGCAATGGAAGGCAATCAAGCGAGAATCTTCGCTTATATTTCTTATAAAAGTACGAAAAAAACTATGTCAATATGAGCCACTGTTTTAATAGAAATTCATTCTTATCAATCAGTATCTGGCTCTCACATTTCAACTATTAAAATTTTTTCCTTGTTTTTGATTTAATTCCCTGTAAGTATTATATTGTTATTCCAAATTAATTTTTTTAAAAATAATTTTCATTTTTTTCAAAACGAATATTCCCGGTAAAACGGTTTCCTGCCATCCGTTCGCATTGAAAAACTGTCCAACTGGAATTAACTGGATCGTGAAGAGCTCAAAAAGCTAACTCTTTACTTAATTCTTATACTTAACTTTTTCAAAGTAGTTTTACCTGCCTTTTGTTCCTGAATTTACTTACTAGCAACATAACAGTTTTAGTTATTTATTGCATATATAGCAGATGCGGTCATTAATACGGTTGCTATTATCAATTTGTATACATATATCCGCATCGTTTCTTCTATTGCTATCTCCATTGCACATCAATTGTGTTACCTTTTTTTTAAAATAATAATTAAAGTAAATCGAGAACTTGTTGTAACAATAATAAAATTAAACACTGCTTTTTGCATTGAATATCAAATAAAAAACAACATTTATTGGAATTGAATATAATTTTATATATTTAGCATAAATTAAAATTTTTTTGTCTTTATTTTTTTGGTCTCTCTTTTATTTAATAATAAAAAAATATACTGCATGTTTTAAGTTTTTAAATGATTTGCATAATGCAATGCACGATTGGTTCTGATAATCCCGTTTATATTGCTCTTGGTTCCGAATGATTAACTCAACAAATCTTTAATAATTGCAATCGCTTTTGCTGCCAGTTCCTATTAAAGCATCGTTCTGCAGTTTTTTGGTAGTTTGAATGTAACCGTGGCAGCAGAATGAGGTTAAATATTTTGTACCTACTCGTGTTTTCGGTAGCCTCATGCAATGGATATGCTCGTGTTGTTGATATTAAATGTCATATACTGGATCCAACTCAGTTTAGAATTGTTCTCTGCGGGATGAAAGATCTGGGACAAGGAAATAATGGCGCCAATGTGCAATTGAACGTGTTCCAGCCAGCAAACAAAAGCTGGATGGTAAACTACAGTATTTTGAAAAATCAACCTGGCTATCAGCCAGTTTTCTACGACATCACATTTGATTTCTGCCGCTTTATAAAGAATCCGAGTCGATTTGAGCTCTACTATATTTTTCATCAGGCAATTCTGCCTTTTTCCAATTTGAATCACTCTTGCCCCTACAGTGTGAGTACATTAAATGATCAAGTTTTAATATATATATAATTTTGTTTACTTCAATCATTTAGCATGATATTATTATTAAGGATTTTGTGCTGGAGGATAATGCGTTTTCAGCTATACCGATCCCCAAAGGCAAATATACATATAGTCTGAAGATAGGCTATAAATCAATTTGGGCGATAAATCTTCGCATCCTTGTTGATATAGATGTTAGAAAATCACTGCGAAAACAACACTTGGTTCGATCTCCATGGATAGGAAACTAGTTGAATTGAAAATAATATCAAATAATTTTGTTGTGCTTTTTGGTAGCCTTATAAAATCGTATATATGGCTTTAATTGTAATGGAAGAACTTTGGCTTTAAAATAAATTCTGCTTTTGAAATGCTAAATTAAATGTTATAAAATTTATTCTTATTATTTTATGCCTGTTTAATATCTGTTTAAATATCATTAAAGAAAATTTATTATTTTTTTAGTAAGCAATATTTCAGCAGAGTGAAGCGATTAATCTCTGTGCACTTTGGCTGTCCAATTATTTATGATGTGAAACAACAAAATGAGCCACAACTTATTCATTGACTATTGTATATTTTGGCCACAATAATCGGACACATGGCGCGCTTCCAGCACGCTGCGGACCATGGTCAAACGCGCATCGGCGCATCGCGTGTGCGGTTTTGACAGCCGATAGCAATCAAATGCGCAGCTAAGCGATTGATAAGACCCAGCGATATCCAGATGGCGATAATCATTAACTCAACGGTTTAACGTACAACATACAACGTATGACGTACCACGTTCAACGCTAATACGTGTCATCTGCCACAGGAACACATTCAATTTTCAGTCTAATAAAAATCGTTGAACTCGCCGGACGCGCAATTCAAAAATTTCGTTGCATACTTTTTGGCTGCGCGTTAAATGGCGTCGCGAACGCTGATCATCGATACAGTCCGCAATGTATATCCGATTGTGCGCGCCAGTGATCTCTGCAAGATACATAAAAACTCCCGTTATATATTCATGACACTGTTGGGGGTACTGTGCCTGTGCGTCTTAGTGGGCAACATAAGCTCGTTGTATGTGAATTCCAGACGCAAACTGAGACCCTTCTTCCGCGCCTGCCTCATCTCGCTGGCCTGCAGCGATCTCCTCTACTGCGTGAACTTTACCACCTCCAATATGGCGCTATTCAATGTCGACTATCTGGAAGTTTGGGTGAGATACATGCTCATTGCAGTGAAAACTCTGTTGAAGGATAGCGCTGCTAAAACGAATACAATTATGCAAAAATTGGAATGAAAAATTCAAAAATGTAGATTCTTAAATATATATTTTAGAATATTAACTGATTACATTTAATAATACTATTTTTTAGACCCTCGGATCCTTTATGTGCAACTATGTGCCGTTTCTCAACACTGCAACTGTGCTGTGCAGCAGCTTTATGATTGTGGCCGTTGCCCTGGATCGCTACATGGCATTAAGACGCGCCGCGTTTGGCACTTGGAATCCAAGTCTGACATTCTGTGTAATTTGCATCGGTGGCATTTGGCTAGCTTGCATGGCCATCGCGGTGCCCATGTTCTTCCTCTACAGCGCGATCCAGGTCTACATACAGACCACGGAGGAGCTGGTGATCAGCGAACTGCAAAAGGTTACCATGTGCATTGGCTTGCGGGTGAGTTCTGGCCAACAATTTATTTGTTTATATAACTATAAGTTGATAATTTTTTTTAGTAGGCTATCAATAGATTTTAAATTTTTGATATTTTTATTCAAGTAAGGGCTTAAACTACAAAAGAATACTTTACCTTTAGTATTTACTAGCTAAATATAGGAAACATATTGCTTTAAATTTTGCTGTTTAGATCTAAGCAGATGTACGCGAATTACCAATTAATAAGTTAAAGAAACTGTTAGTTAATCAATCAGAACGTCAATCAATCAGTCAGCAAGACTAAAAATTTTATGTCAATCCAGACATATAACGAATGAATAATTCAGTCAGTTCATCAATCAGTTAGTCAATCAGTCAGTCTAAATCATTACATCAATTAGATAGTTATTCAATCAAACAATCAAGCAGAGATTTGATCAGCAAGGCAGCAAATTCGTCAGTCAGTCATTTACACAGCTAGTAAATTTTTCAGCAAGTCGGTCAATCAGTCAGTCAGAATTTCAATTTATAATTGTTTTACAAGCACGGTCTAATTATCGAGCATTTACTGTAAGTTCATTCATAATTATTTTGTTAGCTGCGAGCAGCGTATCAGCCTTTACACGCTGTTGACATGTGCTTACTATCTTATCGGACAAACAATTTACATTTCTATTTATGTGCGCAGAGCCAAGTTGGACTCTACAACAGTGTCTTCCTCAGCCTCGTCTTTGTGCCCTGCATTGTTGCCTTCCTCTTCCTCAATGTGACCATTGCGCACCAGCTGTGGCAGCGGCAGCGACAGCCACTGTACCACAAAGAGAAACCGCTCTTTGTGCACCTGCTGAGCAAACCGGAGACGACCTATGCCATGATGACCGCCTTCAGTGTGGCCGCCTCCTTTGACTTGAGCACCGCCCAGCTGACAGCGGCAGAGGCACAAATGCCGCCGGCGCTGACCCAGTCGAAGCTGAGTGCCGCGGCGGTGGCACGTGTGGATCAGCACCGTCGCATGGTGCGGGTGGTGCTGCTGATGATGAGCGCGTTCATCTGTCTGCGTTTGCCCGCCTCGGTGTTCCTGATGATACGCGTCTATAGCTCCTTATCCACGCCCATGTCCTGGCTGCTCTACGTCAGCTTCGGGCTGCTCAATCTGACCAGCTGTGCGCTGAATCCGCTCTTCTACACTTTCCTGGCGCAGACCATGCGAGTTCTGGCGCAGCTCAAGCGGCTGCTGTTGCTGGTCTTTTGTTGCCGCCGGGCAGCGGAGTTGAAGTCGGATGCGACCATGCCTAAGGAGTCGGCTAAGCAAGGACTCTGCTGTGGCCTGCATATCACCTGGCGCTGCCACCTGAAGTCCCCGGGTCCGGCCACAGATGCGATTGCTGTTGCAGTGGCTCCCGTTGCCGTTGTTGAGCTGCCTGTTGCCAATGACAGCAGCGCTGCTTCCTTAGGTGACTTAAAGGACAGTTTCAAGGACTTTGACGTGCACAATGGAAACTCGCGTCAGACGACTGCATCAATTGAATCCTATGCCTGAAAAAATATTAACCTGATGCCGATTCGTTGCTAGGCGTGGCAAACATTTACACGAATTTGAGCTACCAGAATTGTTTAACCTGTTCTTAGAATTTAAAGTGAGTGTATCCAAACATAATTTTCGCATAAAGCAACAAAATGCTTAAGACAACACCTACAAATTTGTCTGCTGAATGAATCACAGAATACATTTTTTGCTCTTCTAGTTAAAAGTTAATTAGTTAGTTAGAGCTGCTAAGATCACCTTTTACCTATTTAACATTTATAATTTATACCTACTGCATTGCATATTATTTTATATACTCTACTCTATTTAGCTTTGTTATGGCAGTGGGATATAATTAACAATAAGACAAATGTATTCTAAATTTAATCTTTATAAAATAAAATATTCTGTTCAAACTAGATTTGTGCTATTGTCTGTAAAATTTGTATGGATTTTTTTTTTGAATTTTTAAAAAATTTAATTCTTTAGTTGATTTGAGCTTTCTTGTACTATGATTAATTCTTATTAGTATTAGTAAGGTATCACTTATAAATAAATTTTTACTAACTAATTTAACAAAAAAGAAATATAAGTAATTCATAACATATATATAAAAATAAGTAACAAATTGCATGGTATTTTCCCATTTTATTTCGCATTGGCAAATATAATTATTGACCGCTTGTTTATTGTACATTACTAGCTATATAATTAGTTAATATGCCATACATGAATGTAGACAGTAAATTTAAAACAATTTCCGTTTTTTGAACAATGGTTCTAGACTTGTTTCAAGATAAGCATCACTCTAATTAATGTCAAGAGTTGCTGAAGCGAACAGAAGCTGCAAAACGATTCATCACGCTCCTATTGTAAATTTAATTAAATGAGAGTAATGAAAAAGCTTGCGCTCACGCGCACTTTTGCTCTTTTCGTTCGGTCTCTCTCTCTCTCTTCCTCATGCTGAGTGTGAACAGCTGTTTGGCCGCTCGCAAGCTTGACTCAAAAGCTGCGTTAATTTCGTCGCTGTTTCTCAGTTGTTGATGGCGTCTCGTGCTGAGCAGTTGGCTTGAAGTTTGGGCTCGTTAAGGCGGCGGCGCGCATAAAACTGTAAACCGATAAGAGTCTGGCAATCGGGTGAAATCTACAACAACAACAACTGCAACGGGTCGTTTCTTCTTCTCTTAAATCAATGTTCGCCGTTCGGTCTTTTAGCGCATGCCAAAAGTGTACGAAAAATCAGTGAGAAAATTGTAAAATCAAATAAAATAAAAATCACACAAAGCGAAATGTAAATAAATGAGGCCAAACGACAAAAGAGAGTCGCGAATTATGGCACAAATGCGATTATAAATAGCAAAGCAGCCGCCCCACAAAGGAAAGAAAAAGTGCCCAAAACAAAATCAAAGAAAGCAAAGAAAGAACAAAGTAAAAAAATAAAAAAATAAAAAACACAGCCAAGAACGAAAGTTAACAGTCTGTTAATCTTAATTGAAATAAATTATATCTGAGACAGGTAAAAGCCCCAATTATAAACTAAACCATTTCAGTTAACATAAGCCTTAACCCACTCAAAACGCAAACCAGTTGCCTGTGTTACACATTTTTGTCAATAAAGAGATACACATGGTCAAAATAAAAACACGTTCACGTTTCACTTGGCCAATAGCCGACGCGCATGCGCAACTGTTGCTGCGGAGCTTTCCAGCTCTGGCTTGCAAAATCTGAATTACGGTATGTCGTCAAGCTGTCAATGCAGCTGTTTCACTTTTCTTCTGTGGCTGTCAGACAACCGTTTTGTTTTGCCTGGCCCGAAGCATTCTAAAGCTTCCTCTTGCCCTCTCGCTCCCTCCCTCGCTAGCGCTCTCTGTCAGCCAATTGTCGTTTGTCATACGCAAGACTTCTTTTGGGCCTGGTTACGCAGCGCTTTCATTAGTTTTAGCCGCCTTTGGCGTTACAGCCTGCTGTCTTCTGTTACCCGTTTCTGTTTCTGCTTCTGCTTCGGCTTCTTTAGCAATCGTGATTTACCTGCTGCCCATTCAGTAGCTGCATACTTAATTAGCTAATGTTAACACAAACGAAATATATACGAATATAGGCCGACAGCCGTGCCCAAGATAGAATTTCACACATTTTGACCACAATACATGTCTTAAATTAAAAATGAAATGTCAATCTAGAAATGCAAATAATGTACAAAATATACGTGACTCAAATTGTTAAAATTAAAACAAAAGTCGAGAATGCGGTTTATTGAGTATGAACAATTTCCTTAAATAGAAACTTTGATCTTTAATCGTCTAACCTCATTATGCGAAAATTTTGCATATTATTGCTAATTATGAGCTGAAAGGAATTTTTATATGTTTTTGTTAAATGTTGTCATAGAGGAAATGAATGTAATATAAACGGGAAACGTGCTTAGGTAAATAATAGAAGTATAATATAAAAAAAATGCTCATCGCAATTACTAAAATTTATAGTTTTGAAAGACTGCCAATGAGGTAAAACTATAAAGACAATAATATTAAAAAAAAATTTATAAAAATAATTATGAGATATGCTTTAAATAAATTATAATTATATTTATTTTTTTAATATTAAGCATATAACACATTAATCTGCTAAAGCTAAAGAATTATTTNTTTTTAGTTTTGAAAGACTGCCAATGAGGTAAAACTATAAAGACAATAATATTAAAAAAAAATTTATAAAAATAATTATGAGATATGCTTTAAATAAATTATAATTATATTTATTTTTTTAATATTAAGCATATAACACATTAATCTGCTAAAGCTAAAGAATTATTATTTTTTCAATCTTGAAAATGATTATGATGGCAGATGGTAATGATTATCTTAAAAATATTCCACAATATTTTGATATCAAGTTCCTTAAAAAACCAAAAAAAAGAGAAAAAACCGCCTTATGTCTTATGCATTCTCACGCTATGAAAATCACTTTCATTTTCTGTGGCTCTTTGATAATTATAAAACAAGAAAAATTTAGACAGGCAGCGTGACGACTGCACCGTTATTTAATAAGCAACAAAAAACAACAACAACAACAATAACTTAATAACAGCTGCATAATCGACAGACAACGCAGCGAGTGGAACTGGGCTATGTTCGGTATTTAGCACATTTCTCCAAAATATTTTTTATAAAATAAAAAAAATATAATTTCTAAAGAAAGTGAAAGTTTTTTGTATATACATTTTTTTTTTTTTTTTTTNTAAAAGAAATTAAAATTTTTTGTTTATTCATTTTTTTTTTTTTTTTTTTGGGTGCGCACAAATTGTTCGATTGCGTTGCGAGGCAAATGGTTTTTCATTGTTTTTTGTTTTTTTGTTTTGTTTTTTGAGTAATTGTCTGGAGCGTGCATTGAATAAACAATGAAACGGTTGAAACAGAGGCAGAGAGAACGACCCAAGCTTAAAATATGTCAAATATGTTTTTGGGTTCAGCGTCGCCTGTGGCTCGAACTCTCAATCATGAGTTTTAACGTTACGCCCTAACCTAGCCCAAAACAACAAAGTTCAATTTGAAACTCGTTTTTTTTTTTGGTTGTTTTGGAAAATTTACGTTTTTCCCAGCGCCCATTGAACTCGGCTTTGTTGTTGCGTTTGCTCGCAGACACTTTCGATTTTCGCACAAAATGAAATCACAAATCTGAAAAGCAAAAATAAGACAACATACAATAAAAGACGGGCGTAGTTTTTGTTTTGTTTCTTCTTCTTTTTTTGTTGCTTTTATTTATTTTTTTTCTTTTCATTTAGTTGCGGACCCTACTACTTATTTCTTATTACACGCCATCTCGTTGACGATTTCACTCAGCGTCTTCGTGAAGGGGCCAACGTACCGTCATCCCAAACCACGAATCCCCTAACTCACCCCTCCCCCCATATTGCCGCTGCACCCCTTTCAGGCATAACGCAACTGCCGACACAACTGGTCTTCTGTTTGGCCGACATGCCAATTACCAATTACCATGCGAGTGCGCAAATGCTGTGCGGCATTGAGACGCGCCGCCAAGCCGACACCCGTTGCTGCCCCTTGCCCTACCCCTGCCCTTGTCCAGACCCCTGCTCTGCCCCTGCGCGGTGACTACATTGAAATTATGCATAATGGGCTCGCACAATAAACACACAAATGGTCTTACGGTTAACCGACAGATGCCGCAAACAAAAAAAAAATTTTCTATAGTGTTGTGTTTTTATATTCATAGTATATATATTTTCGTATCGGGGGTGTCATGTGATGTGTCCCATGATCTTATCAAAACAAACCTGTGGATGGTTTTAAGCGGTGAATGTTGGTTTTAAGTGAGCTTGTTTTGGTTTAAGCATGAAAAATATTTTCGTGATTTGGTTATACCACAAACAATCCTAATCAAGATTAATCGGATTATATGCAATTAAGTGTGACAAGTGGCAACTTATTTAATCGAAAACATGCAGTTTACTGATTATCTCCAGAGATAGATTGTAAATACCAAAAAAATAATCAAGTCAAATCAATAATATGTTCGTTGATTATGAGATGATATATATTATATTATATAAATGCATTGAATGTGACTTATAATTAAATTGTTTTGTTTTTGTGTTTTACGTTTATTGTATAAAATTCTAATTCTAGATTTTATATAATTTCGGAAATTTCAACAACCAGCTGTAATGTTTTTATTAGAGCTTAACTTTTTAAGTCCCATTATATGTTTAGTATAAAAACACTTATGTTTTTTATTTTGCTTTTATGAAAATTAAAAAAAAAAACCGACTAACAATTTTTAAGGTCTCAATTGTGTCATCGTTTTAAGCGAAACTTTGACTTATAGATAACGCATTCCAAAGACTTAGATAAATATGCGAACTACATACAAAGATTTTAAAATTATTTATTCACATTAAAGTTAGTTAATATCAGAAAATGCTTTTAAGCAAAGTCAATTTAATTAGAATTTAATTTAAAAATTGTAATAATAAATCTCTAATTTGCTTGTTTCTGTCTACATAACTATTCACGCATATTGACATATCGCTAATACGCCTCGTTATCCCGATTATCGCCGCTAACACTTCTAGTTCCCCGACCTTTTTGGCGTGGGCGCAAAATCAATATGTCAATTTTTGGACATGCAACATGCATCCAAAGTTTGACAGCACTTAAAAACTCGTTAACAGTAAAATGTCAGCCATGTTTAAGCACCCACAACAAAGCAAACAGCAGCATGTCTGCACGTGTGTGTGTGTTAGTGTGTGTTTGTGTGTGTGTGTGTTTGTGTGCATTCAACTGTTAATGGCCATTAGGGGCAACTGCAGCAGCCACTGCAACTGGTGCACTTTTGTTTAACTAGCGTGATTTATGGGATATTCGTTTGTTTAACTCCGGCAGTTGCTCCTATTTTTATTTTTTATTGTTGTTGCTGTTGTTGTTGCTGCTGTTGTTGTTTATTTTGACTCGTTTCAGTCAACAAACGCCGAACAACGGTTTTAACTTGTCTTATTTATAGCTGACTAAGATTGAAATTTGTTTTTTTCTTTTTTAGTTTATCAGCATCGTTAGGCAAGAAACTTGAAACTGTTTCCTGCAATTGGCCACATTTTGTTGTTGTTGTTTTTTCTTTTTTATTGGTTTCATTTTGTTGATCTTTAGAATACTTGCAATCTTATTTGCTGCTCTCATCAAGTAAATATTTTTGTAATGTCTTTGGTCTTATCAGCACAATGATTTATGTATTATTGTGCTTTTTGTTATTGAAATATGACAACAGGCGTTCTATGAAAATGTGAAATATAAGATTAACAGTTTTTTTATAAAATGAAAATATTTATCAATAATAAAGTTATAAACTTAATCATCTGTACCAGGTTCCTAAGCATACTTTGATTCGCGTTTTATTACACATTATAAATATATCGCGTGAATAATTCTTAATTTTACAATGTTGCAATTAGTAATAAAGGAATTGTGTAAAGTGTTCTAAATATTAATGAAAATTCATATATTTTAAACATTTATTTTTCACATTTCACTCAAATCACTTTTATAGCCTCATACTACAAATGGCCAAAAACAAGTCTTCAATAAACTGGTTTTTACTTTTGTAAATAAATACTTTTTTTTTTAATATATGCAAAAATTTGCAACTTCATTGCGTAAAAGAAGAAAGAAACAAAATATTCACAAAAAATTCGCAAAACAAATTTTCGGTTAATTTATTTTGTGCTCAAAGTTTTTTCTTATGAAAACAATTCCAGAATCCGAAAAAACGTGTGTTGTCATTTTGTGTGACTCAAAATATTGATGACTGGACAATAAATGAGGACACAACATAATTGTGTGCATATATTGTGTATATGTGTATATATCGCATATCTTTATCGATTTGTAAACAAGTTTAACATAATAATGACTGTTCGTATTTCCTTGCGATTGGCTTTTTGTGTAACGCACCCAATATGTAGGTCAAGTGTCTACCTGGCCGGGCACACCAGACGCACCAGACGAGGCACACCAGACGAGACGAGGTGGCAGGGCCACAATTATGCCACAGACAATGCCACAACAGAGCCCCAGCCGGCGAATCTGCTGGCTCATTGCGGCACTTGCCGTTGCCGGGTTAACGGTGAGCGAGGGTAAGTGGATCACGAGAGTAGAATTCTAATCTATTTCTCAATTTATATCTATCAAATTAGAATCAATTTACGTTCAAGAATATGTTTTATTTATTTGGGCACCGAGTTCTGATTTTACACTATAAATTAATTTACCAAAATTTAGGTGCAAAAATATTAAGAAAATGAGAAAAATGGTTACAGATGTTAAAAAACTGTCCGTATTATGTTATATAGAGAATTTGTTTTTTATTGATGAAAAATTTTTAGTTTTTAAATATATTATAAAATGTAATAGGAAATGCAT
>SCDT01002453.1:0-22705 GCA_004143765.1 Drosophila melanica | reverse complement strand
TTTAGTCAAATTTATTGCAACATCATCGAACATAAAAAAGATGCAATACAATAATTCATAGAACGATTAAAATCGTGTTATTTCAAATAAATTTTTTTAAAAGAAAGGTGTAAATTCGAACTAAATATAAATATAAATGATAATATAAATAGAAATATATTTTTTTAATTAATATTTTTTATTTATTTAAAATAAATTAATAAATTTCCTTCTCATCCTCTCCGCAGCGCTGCCGTTTCTCTACACAAACGCGCGGGCGCCGATCAACTGGACGCAGCCGGAGGTGGACGACTGGCGGGGGGAGGGGCAGCCGCGCAGCATAACGCCGCACGTGGAGCTGCGGCATCACGTGAATCGGACGAACAGCGAGCCCTCCGACAGCGATGAAGAGTTCCTGGAGCGATTGCGTGCGCTACGCCGGAATGGCAGCTCGGCACGGATGCTTTGGTACGATGCGGCCGCTGGAGATGGCCTCACCTATCCGCCGTTCGTGGACAAGGCGCTGAAGCTGTTCAATCTGAAGCAGGTGGCGTTCGAGGTGGAGAACAGCGTGCTGTCCAAGGTGTCCTGCACGGCGTGCAAGGCGGGCGCCGGCCTGCTGCAGCACTACATCAAGTCCGGCAAGACGGAGGCGGAACTGATGAAGATGATCGCCCAGTACTGCACCAATCTGAGCATTCAGAGTCCGCGCGTCTGCGAGGGCGTCGCCCAGCTCTTCGGCAGCGAGCTGATCTATGTGCTGCAGCGCGTCAATCTGGGGCCCGACGAGCTGTGCAGCTTCATCATCGGCGACGGATGTGGCGACGTCTACAATCCGTATCACGAATGGGAGGTCATCTTTCCGCCGGTGCCGAAGCCGCCGCGTCTGGCCGATCTGCCCATGCCACTGGAGGCGGCGCCTTTCTTCAAGGTGCTCCACATCTCCGACACCCACTACGATCCGCACTATGTGGAGGGCGCCAATGCGGACTGCAACGAGCCCCTCTGCTGCCGGCTGAGCAGCGGTCGTCCCGCCAATCCGAACGCGGCGGCGGGCAAGTGGGGTGACTATCGCAAATGCGATACGCCCAAGCGAACCGTGGACAACATGTTGGCCCACATCGCCGACACCCACAAGGACATCGACTATATACTCTGGACGGGCGATCTGCCGCCGCACGATGTGTGGAATCAAACGAAGCAGGAGAATCTCGAGATCATCAAGGAGACGGTCAAACAGATGACGGAGAAGTTCCCCGGCGTGCCCATCTTTCCCGCCCTCGGCAATCACGAGAGCGCCCCAGTCAACAGCTTCCCGCCCCCGTATGTCAACCAGGTGGACATCTCCATCAATTGGCTCTACGATGAGCTCGATGTCCAGTGGCGTCGCTGGCTTCCGCAGAGCGTCTCCCACACGGTGCGCCGTGGCGCCTTCTACTCGGTGCTGGTTCGTCCCGGTTTCCGCATCATTTCGCTCAACATGAACTACTGCAACAACAAGAACTGGTGGCTGCTGCTCAACTCCACAGATCCCGCCACGGAGCTGCAATGGTAAGCCGAATCTCAGACGGATTTCCAAACAGTAAAATAATTATCATCCTTCCTTCAGGTTCATCTATGAGCTGCAAAGCGCCGAGTTCTCCAACGAAAAGGTTCATGTCATCGGCCACATTCCACCTGGACATTCGGATTGCCTAAAGGTCTGGTCGCGCAATTTCTACAAGATCATTTCGCGCTATGAGAGCACTATTACCGCCCAGTTCTACGGACACACCCACTTTGATGAGTTTGAGATGTTCTACGATCCACATGACCTGAGTATGCGCAATTGAATTAATCATGGTTCTATATTAATTTTAAACATTTTTAACCTTTATTTTATTTTTATATTTTCCAGCACATCCCAATAGCATTGCCTATATTGGACCCTCAGTGTCGCCCTACTATGATCTGAACCCAGGCTATCGCATTTACTATGTAAGTAACCGTTAAAAGTACCGTTTATGAAGGGTTGTCCGTGTGAACGCCGTTATTGTTATTATGATAAAATATAAAGACTTTTTATTAACAGATTATTAAAAACACCAATTTCGACATTTAAAGCCCTAAGATAGCTTCCATATTAGAAGCACCCATAAATTGAGCAAAACTTAACCGAATTTTATGTTTGGTGGCATTTTGATCCTGATGTGTCCATTCTGCATTCAAAAAACATGAATTTTTGAAAATTATATTTTTGACCTTTTTTTCGGAAAAAAAGCATGTACTCCCCCCTTGTTCATTTTCGAAAAATTTTTTTTTTCAAAATTTAGAATTGCGAATTTGTGTTTTTAATCGATTGCGGATGTCATAATTAGTATAAAAAACCACATTAAAAGTGATTCTGAAGGGGTAAAATTTTTGGTCAAAAATCATGCCAAAATTGACAAAAATTTTGACATGTAAGGCTCTCTGATCCATAGGTCCCATACTTCATAGTCTCATAACTTTGCCAAAACTGAACCGATTTTCACGTTCGAAGGCATTTTTATCATGATTTGACGTATAGATTGATTCTACATTTAAAATATATGCATTATCGAAAATCTATATTTTTTTATTTTTTTGGTACAAAATCACAAGGGTCCCCCCTTGTTCATTTTCGAAAATTTTTTTTTTCAAAATTTAGAATTGCGAATTTTTGTTTTTAATCGATTGCGGATGTCATAATTAGTATAAAAAACCACATTAAAAGTGATTCTGAAGGGGTCAAATTTTTAGTCAAAAATCATGCCAAAATTGACAAAAATTTTGACATGTAAGGCTCTCGGATCCATAGGTCCCATACTTCATAGTCCCATAACTTTGCCAAAACTGAACCGATTTTCACGTTCGAAGGCATTTTTATCATGATTTGTCGTATAGATTGATTCTACATTTAAAATATATGCATTATCGAAAATATATATTTTTTGATTTTTTTGGTACAAAATCACAAGGGTCCCCCCTTGTTCATTTTCGAAAAATTTTTTTTTTTCAAAATTTAGAATTGCGAATTTTTGTTTTTAATCGATTGCGGATGTCAAAATTAGTATAAAAAACAACATTAACAGTGATTCTGAAGGGGTAAAATTTTTGGTCAAAAATAATGCCAAAATTGACAAAAATTTTGACAAGTAAAGCTCTCGGATCCACAACTCCCTCACTTCAAATACCCATAAATTGACCAAAACTTAATCGATTTTTATGTTTGATGGCATTTTGATCATGATTTGTCCTCTAGATTGATTCTGCATTTAAAAAACATGAATTTTTGAAAATAAATTTTTTTGATATTTTTCAGAAAAAAGCATGGGGAGTACATGCTTGTTCATCTCAAAAAAAAGTTATTTTCAAAATTTAGAATTGCGAATTTTTTTAAAATATATTTTATAAAAAAGCATACACCCTTTACTCATTTTCAAAACAAATTAAATATATTTTTTTTTCATCGATAAAAACAACATTAAAACAGATCTAAACTGTCTTTTTAGGTGGATGGTGATCACGATACAACGACGCGCCTGGTTATAGATCACGAGTCGTGGATCATGAATCTGAAGGAGGCAAATCTGTACGGCTACCCGATCTGGTATAAGCTATACACTGCGAGGGCTGCGTACAACATGAAGGCGCTGCGACCCAGCGACTGGGACAAGCTGCTCAACGAGCTCACCGACAACCAGGAGCTGTTCGAGATGTACTACAAGTAAGTGGATGGAACGAATTACAACAGAGATCATAGTTAATAATATATGTTCACTTTTTTTTTTAGAAATTACTGGAAGAACTCGCCGGCGCGACCCACGTGCGATGCGGAGTGCAAGAAGCGAATGTTGTGCGATTGCAAAAGTGGACGATCCCACGATCGCCGGCACTTCTGTGCGGATGTGGAGTCCAAGATCGATGAGGGCTCCTCAAAGTCATGGAAATCGTGGTTCTATCGTGGACTGACCAATTCGTATGTATCATTGTTGTAGTCTCTGTTGTTGTTGCTTGTTTGCTTTTGTTGTGCTGCGCTTGGTGCTGGTTGTTGATCATTTTGTAGTTGTCCCATTGTTGTCGAGTATCTGTTGTATGTACATATATAATCGCAACAGATAATTGAACTTTTATTCTCTCTGGTTGGGTACACACTTGCCATACTCTACATGAAAACAGTGGGGAGCAAAACACTGTGGGGATGGAGACCACAGAAAGTAATGATTTTGGCGCCGTGGATTTTGTTTTTGGTACATTTGGTTGAGGTCATAACAAGCGATAATGTAAATAAATATATATAACATATTAGCTTAAGTATAGTAATATTTAAGCACTGACTAAACTGGTTGTTGGTTGTACTCTGTAAACTTTTGTCTAAGCATATTTGACAATAAATTTTTAATGATTTTTTAATACTCTAAACACAAACACGCTTCTCTGTTTGTGCATCTCTCTTTCGCGCTCTTTCTGTTTCTTTCATACAGCTATAGCCTGCTCTCCTCGATCACATACCTGCCCAAGTATCTACTGGGCTATGGCTGAGTTGCCTTTTGGCCATGTGAACGAGCCAAAAGCCAAAAGTCAAAGCGCATCGAATCAGTGCAAATTCCAACGTCTACACAATAAGTTTACTTTGTGATAATTAGTGCATAAACTAAGTTAACTACACAAATGGTTGCTGCCACGTTTACACCCCGCGCGTCACAATTTCCATGCCCCCCAACCCCAACTTGCCCCCAGCCTTTCACAAGTAAACTGAGTCAATGAACAATAGTCATTAAATTAGTCGCATCATCGTCAGCGTCGCTGTTGGGTGTAGCTGCCTTCGTAGTGGGCGTGGCAGGTGTCATTGTGGGCCTTGTGCCTCACGCCTGTTGTATGCAACGTTATGGAACCCGTTGAACAAAATACTTAATAGTGTTTAGCTTTAATTTTAATTAGTTTTTAATACGTACAGTGCAATTAAATTTATGAGATTACAAACAAACTTTTATAATTAATTTTTGTATTTTAAATTTGTATACATTTTTATTTTTTTAAACTTAACGGCTATATTTTCAAATTAAAAACAGTGCTGTAAGGTGCTGTTCAAATTGCGCTCAACAGCTCTTTAACAGCTGCGCAGTGGGCAGAAAGTTGTATTAACAGTGCCTTAACATTAGCAATTGTTGCCGCACTAACACTGTGCTGTTAAGCTAACATTTTTCTTTTGTATACAACTGCTTGAATTAACAGCAGTTCGCTGCGGCGAATAAGCAGCGCGCACGGCGAATACCGAGGTAATTATGTATTTAAAAGTTGTGGTGAGTATGTTATTGTAACGGACAATTACAATTAGAAAAATAGAAGAGATTTAAAGAGCATATCAAAAAGGAAACTATGACACATATTTGACACATGTTTAACAGTAAAGTTATTATCAACAGCATATAATTTTAATTTTTAAATATTTTATATCATTTTTGGAATCTGGTCGAATTTTGAGTTTTGGTGTGGCAACTCGATATACATATATTCGAAATTATTATTAAACTAGCTATTGAGTCCCTCACACTCCATATAAAATGATTATTTTCTCTAATGATTTGTAATTTCTTAAGACATGTAAACTGCTTTGATTTAGCCGCCACTGATTGCTGATAACCTCGATGGCCACTTAGCTGTTCATTCAAGCAGCCAAGACAAGGCTCAGCCTTAAGACGGGCAATGATACAATGGCCGGGCGGGCTTTTGGGTTGGGGCTGGGGCTGGCGTCGGAGTCGGATTCATGCATTATCTGTCTTATTTCGTACATTTACAATGCACACTTTCAGCTTTCAGTTAATTTGCGATGGCAAACAGGCCGCTGTCGGCGGCATTATGCCAAGGACAAAGCCAATGGGCCAACACTATTAGACCACAATGCAAATCCATTGTGATTGCCTCAGCTAAACAGACGGCGAAGCGCAGCCAGTTGGGCAGAAGGACCGTCAGGCATCAGGTTTCAACTTGTTGTTGTTTTTGTTGTTGTTGCTGTTGTCAACCCGCTGCTTGAGTTGCGTGCGTGTTTTCCCGCATTGTAGATAAGACACGCAACGCAGCGCAGTCGACGTCAGCGTCGGCGTCGACGTCATCACCTTGTGCCTGCCAATGCATGAGTGGGCGTGCGTGAGTGTGTGTGTGGGTGTGGGTGTGGGTGTGAGTGTATGTGTGTGTTTGGCCCAGCCAGCTTGTCATTATCCCTTTGCCACATACACACACACACACGCGCGCTGAGCAAGCAAAACAATTCCGTTTACATTTCCCACATTTCTCACACTCCAACACACACAATGCGTGTGTGTGTGTGTGTGTGTTGGCGTGCGCCGCTTTTTTGCTTTGCATACTTTTTGGGGCGGCGCTGCTGGGAACCGCACACATGTGCGACAAACAAACAAACAAACAACAACATTGAAATGCGTGCAAATTTTTAGAAAAATATACAAACACACATCAGCGCCGAGTCGGGCATTATCTCATGCAGCAGGCAGCAGGCAGCAGGCACAGGACGTTGCCGCTTAAATGGCGCTTAATATATTTGCTTTTATTTATTCTCTCTTTTTTTTATATGCTGTTGTCAACATTGTTTGTTCTGTTTGCTTGATTGTTGTTGTTGTTGTTGTTGTTGCTGGCATGCTGTAAAATAAATTTGCGATTCGACAAAGCGCAAGAGTTCACACACACGCTATATGTTAACCCATTAGGAAACATATTTTGAACAGTTTTTCAAACAAATTGAATAGTTTTTTATTGTTTAATAATTATATTTGTATGGTTTTGAAATTTCTAGGTTTATCATAAGTAATTTTCTATTTTTTTATTTTCTATCATCTTGGTGATAAATATTTAATTTTATAATGATTTGATTTTGGGGTGCTCCGATCTGACCAATATCTTTGCACATTTAATAAATAATAAAATTAAAATTAATTAATTAAAATATAGGGGTGGCCAACTAAATAAATGCTTTACACATTTATACAATATTATTATTTATATAGTATTATTGCAGTTTTTACTAATTTATTTATTTTAATTTAGCATTACAATTGATTTAATATCAAAGAATTTATATATGCATTACTATAAAAAAAAAACAAACTAAGTTTAAGCTGTAATAAAGGAATACTTAAAGCACTTAAGCTTTTGAAGTGATTTGTCAAGACACTTGATGCTACTCAACTTAATTTTTTTTTTCGCTCTCATTAACTGTAAACAATTTGTATTTTAATCTACTTGAATTTTATTGAATGTATACATACAAATTGATGTTGATTATATTGAAATTTAATTTAAATTGTAATGAATACACTATCATAATTGATTCGTTTTCGCAGTTCCGCATTACTGTTGTGCCAACAATGGGTTAATCTGTGTGTGAAATGGTATTTTGGCATCTCATTTGAATGCCGTAACACGTTTTTAAATAAATGAATGCATTAATTATTTTCGCACGCATAAATCGCTAAGCTGTCGATGTCGATTTCAGTGTTTTTCTACTCATGAAAAAGCCTGAAACATTCACACCCATACCCTCAACACACACACACAAACATACACCCATTTTTATTAGCTACGCATAATTGCTGCGGCAATAAAGTTGCTGCTGTTGCTGCTGCTCCCAGTTTGGACATGGAACATTGTGCCGCGCGTGACCCGACAACATAACGACATTTAAGTGGCCACCACAGCTGCGGGCAGTGCGCGGGCGGTGGGCGTGGCTTAACCATGTTTGGCAACATGTTACAAAAAATTGATGCGAGTGTTACCGTTGTTGTTGCCGTTGTTGCTGCCGTTGTTGCTGCAGCTGCACACACACTATTTATGGCTGGCAAAAAACCATGTCAAATATTTGCCAAAAATTTATTGACGACTCGTTGTACACGGCGTATGCGCAATGCCTTAAAGCACCGCTTCCGTTTAGAGGCACAGCAGCAGCACCAGCAACAGCAACAGCAGCAATCAATCCCCACACCCCGCAACAACACTCGCTGCATTTGATGGCTGACTGAGCAGCAGCGGCAGCAACTGTCATTGTTGTTGCTGCTGTTGCTGCTGCTGCTGTTGTTGTCCGTGTAAAACGCAAAAGAAAATTATATTTAATTACTCAAGCAAAAGCATGACAACTGCAAACGTCGACAGTCAGACGACGGGACGGGAGCGGGGACGGGAACGGGAGCGGGAGCGGGGGCGGCAGTTGGCCTGGGGTGCGGACTGTCAGCTTGTCAGCAGCAGGCGCCAATGCCAAGCGGCCGGTCAGCTTCTTTTTTATTTTGTACATATTTATTTGTTGGTCTTGTTGTTTTATTTTAAATTTATATTTAAATTGTAGATAGATAAATATGTTCAAATGCTGAAGACGAAGAAGAGGAAGCGGCAGCATTGCAAGCAGTCGCTGCAGTTGGCAGCACTGTCAGCAGCTAAACAAAAGCCACACAAAAACACAACACACCACAACACAACAGAGCAGCACAGTGTGTGTGTGTGTGTGTGTGTGTGTTTACTTTTGGAGGATACCAAAAGCCTTCAGTTGCCGCTGCTAGAGTAAGGTCAGTCAATTTGGAACCTGTTTTTAAAAGCGAGCTGAGCTGAGTACTAAACATCATTAAAACTGCTGATAATATTATTTGGTTTAATGTTTAAACTTTATCTAAATCATTAAACAAAAAGCAACAGGTCATATAGTTAACAATTTTGAACAATTTTCCATTATTTAGCCATAGATTATATTTGATAAACTGCACAAAGATTTAATAACCTTGGATATATACCTTATCTAAAATCAATATAGCAAGAAGGAGTTTGTCTGTAAAAATTCAGCTTATAAAAAGTCAATTTTTGATCGATTACCCACATATTTTAAAGCAGAATACAAACATCAGCAAGTAAACAAGATTTATATTTTTCTTAATTTTACTACAATCAGCTAAAGGATATTTTATTCAGATGCTGTATAGTCTTTGGATAATGAAGGTCGTTATTAAGTCTTTAATTTGATACTTTTAATTTAATTCTTAATCTAACGACATTATTTTATATTTTTTTTATTTTCTATAGCATTTTTACTACGCTAAAAGCGTAAAAGAATTATAAATTATAAATAATAAATCAATGCTGATAAAACGTGGCTCGTATGTAAAAATATAGAAAAAACATATTTAAAAAATGTTAAAAAATAAAATTGTTAAAAATTGCAATTAAAATAATCTGTTAAGCAAGTGTGGGTATAAATATATTAAAGGATTTGGATATATGGCAGCTTGGCTGCCGAGAATAAAAAGAAATAAAAAACTTATGTTACTCATTTGTAGCACAACTATATATTAATTTATAAAATATCAGTGCTTGGATTGATAATAAAATTATAATCATATAATGCACCTTAATGCTGGCTAATAATGAATTGTAAAACCTGTTATAAATGTTTTGACTCTTGGCAATTTCAATTATGATTTTCTGACATCTTGTGATATGTGGGCTCGCTTTTATTTACAATTTCAGACACACACACACACACACATGCACACACATCTTGTTTGAATGCTGTGGCATATTCAAAGCCCATATGGGACAATTCATCAACATAAGTCGGTATACAATGCTAATCTTGGGCTCTGACTTGCCGTTCGTGTCCCTGTCCAGTTACACGGATCTATTCGACATGCCTCAATTGTTCACATGTTGCCTGCCTGCCTCGCCCCTCCACCCGCCCGCTTGCCGCAGCCGGTGTCACCTTTAGAAAAACCGCAAGGCGAGTGAGGGAATTAGAGTTGAGAAAAAAGTAAACTAAAAGAGAAAACAGGCTCTCCTACAACGTGTGTGTGTGTGTGTGGAGCAGAAAAAAATCTCAGCTGCAAATGACTTGTATGCCATTGAGATAAACCCAAATTTATTTATTTTTGCCATAAACTCGCAAAAGGACTTTTGGCTTGCCATTGTTGGCTAGTCGCATGTGTGTGCCCGTATATGTGTGTGTGTGTGTGTGTAGGTGTGTTTATTTGTGTGTGTTGCTGGCACTTTGTATTTGTATTTGAGCTTTCAACACCAACAACAACTAACTACAATTCCGTAGGCAATTAATTTAGCTGAAAAAGCCAAAAATACAAAACACACTCACACACACACACCTTACTCAACACACACACACGTGGCAAAAATATAAAATGGCGCTGTTGCTGCCGTCGTCGTCAGTCACTGGCAAAAAAAAAAGGAAGGAAAAAGCAGCAGCAGCGAAAAATAAAAGAAAACTTGAATGGAAATTCAATTGAGTGACATGAAAATGGAATTTTTCATATTTTGCTGCTGTTGAGGCTGTTGCTTCTGTTGTTGTTGTTGCTGCTGCTACTGCTGCTGCTGCTGCAGAAGCAAAGAGAAGCGAAACGTTTTGGCTGCCAGGCACATCACAAACACAATTTGCTGTTGCTGCTGTTAGCCGCAATAATAGTAAAAACAACAACAATAAGCTAGCAAACAGCAACAGCAGGCGACCCACACACAGCAGCAGCTACTCGATCTCTCTCTCTCTTTCTCTCTCGCTCTCTCTCTTTCCCCCCAAAAAACGTTTGCTTCTGACATTTTCATAATTAGGTATTCAAAATCTTTAATAACGGTTACTCTTGTTGCTGCTGCTGCCAGTTGCCATTGCTGCTGTCGCTGCTGCTGCTGCTGTTGCTGTTACTGTTGCTGCTGTTGTTGTAGCTCAGGCTGTTGCTTAACCCACACACAAGCACACACCAACACACACACACACACACCCGTCTTTCTTAAATGTTTTTTGTTGTTGTCCTTGCATTTTAGTTTTGCAGTAGTTTCTGTTGTTGTTGCTAATGTTGCCACAAGTTTTCGTGTCTGTGGCACATAACTCGCAGCAACATACAAATGTTGCCCGCTGCTTTTTGGCCAAACGGCTGTCCAACGCAACTGGCAGTTGATTTGCCACCAGTTTCTGAATTGCCTTTTCCCATTGCAAACACGTGACAGCTTCGATTTGTTTAGGAAATGGACACAACTTTCTTAGCCAGATTGTCAGCGCACATCTGACTGTACATATATATCTCTTTGGTTTCACCCCGGCGCACCTGTATGTCGGTTTGCTTTGTACAAAATATATTCTAGGTTGAAATCCCGTTTGATTGTCAGCAGTTGTTGTTTTGACAACAGCTGTAAGCTACACCAAGAAGGATCTCAGATCTAGACAGAAAAGGAAATATATACAATATATATATGCAACTTTTTTTCGATTCAGCATCAGTGCTCACAAAAAAAAAACACTTGTAAACCAACAAACCAAATTTGTTTTTGCACAAAAATAATTATAATTGAAATAGGCGTAAAACTTTTTTTTATATATGCAAGTATTGTATTTATGAAATTTTAGAGTTTTTTTTTCAAAGAATTAATATTGGTTTTTAGCTTCCATTTTATACACGCAGGAAGAAAACAAATTCTTAAATTATATTTATTCATTTTAAAACAAGTATTTGTATTTTAGTATAATTAAAAAAATATTTTTAAAGTATAATTTTGATACTTAATCGGCAGCTCCTCAAAAATGCATTATTATTAAATAAATTATTATATTTATTAAATGCATTATTTTTTATCTAAAAATTTGAAAACTCTTCGTATATATATATACGTATATATATATAATATTTTAGCTTCTTATCTAAATATGTTTAGATCTTAAACATCCACTTTAGTCCCAATCTGACACAAACTTGTAAAAGGCTAAAAAATGAAATCCTTTAATAATACATTTTTGAAATTAAAAGCCAAGTATAAGAGATGTCCGTGACAACAGCGCGGCTCATTAGCTGAATAAATGTAGATGCTGTCCGTTTTGTTGCCGCTGCTTTGCCCGCTCAAAGCTCAGGAAATCTGCCTGCTTTTGGCCTCGTCAAATCCTTTGCATTGTTTGCACTTTAGTTGCCGTCAGTGGCAGGACACGCGGCTTGTCCCTCCGTGCTCCTCCGCGCACTTTGCAAGTTGACGCACAAAGCGAGCGGCGGACTCAACTCTGGACAGGTCCTGGCTGGCTGGTTAAAGGATCTGACAACTTCAGCTCCTGTCATTGACGGTGACAATTTTTGCGCGTCTTCTTGGACAGGCCAACCGCTGAGCTGTGCAGCACAGGACCACAGGACACTCACTATTTGCAATACTTGAGTTGAGTCCTGTCATGGAAATTATAATTGGCAATCTTTGTTTTCTTTAACTTAAGAAGAATGCAAGAATGGAATAAAGTTTTGTGATTACTCGATTAGATGATGAACAGAACTTGGATAATTTATGAAACTCTGAAATAATAATTTATATAAAAACACCTATTAAAATAGCTTTAAAAGCCATTGTTAAAATTCAGCTTTAGCTTCAAGTATTTGCGTGTGTCCGTCCTTATCAATTAACTGGTAATCTTTTTGGCCAAAACAAGGGGATTCCTGTCTGAAAATGTATGGGTTTTTTTAATTCTTATCAAATGAAGCAATCGAAAAAACGTGCAATGACTCATTCAAATGATTTATATTAGTAGAAGTATCCCAGTCACGATTGCAGAAGCAAAAAATACGAAATCAAAAAAAAAAATATTTTTAAATTGGTATTTTAACACTCAATTAGCTAATCTATTTAATCTTAGATATAATCACAAAAGTTGAAAAAGAAATTTTTGTTTTTTATTATCTTATTTTTATTTTTGAGCAATAATACAATTGTTCATCGGTTCAAAATCAGCTTATATACTAAAAAATTTTAGCACTCGAACATGTGCCCCTGTCATGAATCATTTTCGAATACCTTATTTTCAGTGGAGGGTTCAGAGATAACTATTGGAAAAAACTGGTCAACAATTCTGAATTGAATTTATGAAATTATAGATTACATTTTCTGCACAATCATATTGATAAATTTAATAACGTAATAATATGCTTGTTTAATTCCGAATTTTCTAATTATTCTTTACAACATTAGAGAGAATAAAACGAGAAAATCTAATTAGCAACTGTGTGTATATATCAGGCATTAACCTTCAATCGCAAACACGCTTTTCGCAAAATATATTAGATAATGGTTTATTGATTGATAAGCTGATTACTCATATCGGAACAATACAGTTCAACTTAACGCTGTTCCTAGTCAGTATGACAATATTTATATACAATTATCTGATGCTAATACTGAAAAAAACATTTAATGCTTTCATATAAAAGCTATGCTAAAAAAACGCGTATCGAAAATGATGTGATTTATTTTTGTATTGCATATTGTAAAATCTATCCAATGTTCAAAAATAAATTTATTTAATTGACACAACAATAAAAAAATTACATTAACATTGTTAAAAAAAATTGCTTTAAATTAAATAATTTACAAAAACAATTTTTTTAATCTGGTCAAACATCAGAGAGTTGATAACGCTCGCTTATCAATTTGATTTTCTTGACTTTATTGACAATAAACTTTTCCGGGAATTAATCGTTTTAAAAAAGGAAAATGTTTAAAGTTCATTTATGGTTAAAGTATATTTATAAGAATACTGAAGAAGAAAGTTGGTCTGAATTATTATATTTGATCCCATAAGGAATTAAAAATATCTCTTGCAAAAACTATACCAGGAATGAAAAAATTTTTCATTTAAATTTAAATAATAATAAATAGACAAATAAGAAACTTGTTTTGAATAATAAATGTTTTATTTTTGCATTGCTGTCCATAGTTTTTTATTGATAAATACTGATATAAAACATTGAAGTCTTTTATATAAAAGCTATGGAGCAAGTGATAATAAAAACGTGTATACAAAATCATGTGATTTTTTTTTTGTATTGGATCTTTAAAATTCTGCATAATTATCAAAAATAAATTTTTTGTTGTTGAAATAATAATAAAATAAATAATAAAAGATATAAAGATAAAAAAACATAAATATCGAAAACAAAACTATTAAAAAAAAATAATTTACATTAAAAAAAACATTTTTTTTTATTTTTTTTTACTATTTGATAAGTACATATTTTTTCTTTACAATTTTATAAAAATTAGCTTGTGTATATTTACTTATTTAGTTTAACATATTAAAATTATATATTTTTATAATCTTTTTGCGAGTGTATTTTTGTTTTGTTTTATATAGCGTAATAAAAGGTCGAAAAATATAACAGCTAAGAGCTAAAAAGATAAGCGACTATGTAGTAAACTAGTTTGGTATTTAAGTGGCTTATTTGTGTGGCATCGATCAGTTGCTACATCGGTTCGGAATAGTGAAGTGCTCACAGTTGCCATGGATAGTAAAGTTTTTGCAATTCTGCTGCTGCTGCTGGGCTGTTCCATGCACGGCGCCTGGTCACAGACTGCGTCAACAACAATAACAACATCAACTACTCAGACAACAGAAATCACGGATACCACGGAGACAACGGATGTTACGGAGACAACGGAATCGCCGGAATTTTCGTGTCTTGCATATGAGGGAGCAGCAGTCGATCTGCTAGCTGTAAGTTAGACGAACGAATCGCGCAAGTTGTATTCTTCTAATACCCTTCCAATGCACAGTTGTCGGGCTATTGGTACGAGGCGGCACGTTACCCCGCCGTGGATGATACCCAGTGCCTGAGTGTCTTGTTGCTGGCCGTTGCGGATACCAAAGACGTCAATCTGCAGTACGCGTACATTTCGAACTCCAATGGCCAGTGGTTCAACGAGACCAGCTCGTTGGCCTGGAACGATAACGCCAGCAATGGCATCTTCACCTGGTCGATTGGTGGCGCCTCGCCCGGCCTGGTCACCTATAAGCTGGTGAGCTCCAATTCATCCTCATACGCACTATTCTGCGGCTACAAGACCAACGATCAAAACGTGGTGCCGGCCTACAAGCTGCTAACACGCCGTCGACAACTGACCGATGACGATAAGCAGATAATTCAGAGCCAATTCGAGTCTCTGGGACTCGATGGAAATCCGTTCTGGGTGGAACAATCGCTGAAAATTTGCGAAAATTCAGGCATGCGCACGGCCGGAGGCGCAATTGTCGCCTTGGCACTTGCTCTGATTGCTTATCGCAGAAATATCTGAACACTAAATAGTATATGATATGGGCGTCAGGCTATAGTTTAATTAGAAAGCATGGTGAAGAGTCCTTAGTTTGAAATTTAGTTTAATTTAATTGAGGAAATCAAAGTTTTCCCAAAGATGAAAAGTATTATGTATATCGTGATCCATAGTAAATGTTTTGTACCTTCTAAAATAAAATATACTCTTTGACTTTTTTAAAAAATAAATATTTTTTAATTCAGTTTTCAATTTGTTCATATAAAAATAAAAATCGGACCTTAACACCAAATTGCAGATTGGAATATCTATTTATTAATTATAAAAAATATAAATAAATAAGGAAGTCAATTTTAAGCACTAAAACAGAAATCTATTATGTTATTACCTTCATAAATTAATTAAGTCACGTATTAGGTAAGGAAACTCCCAAATGCTTGAGTATTTCCTTATTTTTTTTTTAATTTTTTATTTAATCTGGTCAAACATCAGAGAGCTGATAACGCACCGTTTATCAAATTGATTTTTATTGACATTATCGGCAATAAACCCTTCCGGGAATTACTCAATTTAAAAAAGAAAAATGTGTAAAATTGATTAATGGCTAAAGTATATTTCTAAGAATTTTTGATCCCATTAGTAATCAAAAATATCCCTTGCAATTCAATTTTGCAGGCACTTCAAAAATGATAGAATTTTGCCATATAGTTATATCTAGATTTTCATACAAATTTAAATAATAATAAATCGACAAATAAGAAATTAGTTTTAAATAACAAATGTTTTAGTTTTAGAATTGCTGCATGATGTACTGGGCCATAGTTTTAATTGATATATTTATATGAATTTGATTTTGTATTATGAGCAAGCCAACAAATGTCAAATTCCATTTTTAGTTCCACAATTCAGTTGCGACTGACGCAATACGCTGTAACGATGACGATGACCAACTATTTGTGGGATGCCACAGGTGGAAGCCCCCAACATGACTACCCACTAAGTCTGTCTGTCTGTCTGTCTGTCTCTGCGTGTATGTGTGTGTGTGTGTGAGTTTGTGGCCATAAACAAATTGACGCCCCAGCTCTGACGCTGTTGCCCCGCTCATCAGCCTTAGTGTCGTTTGCTCGGGTTCTGCGCGGAGCAGGGGGCAGAGGAAGTGTTATCTGCTCGCACTCAGTTGCCGGTTGTCGTTTCTCACTTCGCCAGCTTATTATCAAAAGTCAGTCAATGCCGCGTCACACACACACACACACACACACACGCGCAGAGCAAACAGCTTTATTTTGACCTGCTGCCCTAAAAGGGGGCGCGCGCACCCGAATGGGCGGCGTTTCTCTGCCGGCTCGTGAGGGGGTGGCTTTTTTTATGCTCGCTCACGAACTGAAAAGAGTATATTGGGTTTGTGCTAGTTCTGTCCGATTGTATTGAAGCTAGATACTTGAGCTACCCGCCTCAGATAAGGTATTACGATATTTAGGCTGGGCCCACTGGGGGCTTGGCAAATCGATTTAAGCCTTATCTTATCAAAGCTAAATGCATAAAAAAAATACTGCATACTTTCTCTAAAGATTTCAAACAATATTTTTGGATGGGGGCGTGGTCCCATCAATCTAATCTTATCTCTTTGTTCTTATCTTTACTATTAAAGCTAAATGCATAAAAACATTTTAAGAATATACTAATTAATTTTTTATACCTCGTTTTAATCTTTTACAATTTTGAAGCTGTCAAATAAAATGATATAATAAAATATTCAACAGTAATAATTAAGACGAGTATTGTGCTGTCGGTTACATCCGGCTGCAATGTTCTTAGTTATTTTTTGTGGGTTTGCTGTTTGCTGCTGAATTGGCGCTGAGTAAACAACTTCTTTATCGTCACGATACACGCCGCAGTCAGATAAATACGAATTCAGTTCTGGGCGGAGTTGGTTGTAAGAGCAGCAGCAGCAACAGCAACAGCAGCAGCAGCAGCAGCAGCAGAAGTAACTGTCACGTGCATTGTTGTTTAAAATAAAAATTAATAATTCAATTATGCATCAACATTGGCAACACTGGCCAACTCTCGGCCTGGCCGCAGCTGTGCGTATGTTTGTATGGCAGCCAAATTGCCGTGATTTCATTCAATTTGTCGCAGCGGCAACAGCGGCGGCGGCGGCAGCAACAAATGTTGCCACTTGCTGCCCAAATTGTTTTCGTTTGCCAGATTGAAAGCAACCCACCCGCGCAGCTTGTGCAAAATGCGCAAAAAAAAAAAAATGAAAAGAAACAAGCTGAAAAAGAATATTCAGCCCACAGTGTGTGGCACCCCTCGTGCCCCGCCCACAAGCCTCCCTGTCTCTGTCTCGCTCTGTGTGCCAATGCACAATTGTTGTTTGTATGAGAAAATCTCGCCTAATGGCGTTTTACATTATTTGCCGCCTGATGCCGACGTCGCTGCCAGTGCCAACTGCTACCAAGTCGGAGTCGGAGTCGGAGTCGGAGTTGGGTTTGGAGACGGAAACCGAGATGTGGACGAGGAGCAATTGTAACAGCAGTTGCCAGCCACTACGCAGATTTCTGGCTCTTTCACTGTGGTTGGAAGGGGGGGGCTTGTGCTTCGGGTTTCGCTTGCGGCAAGTTTTATGCAACTGCGGGGTTGCACAGGGGGGTTGGTGGACACGCAGCAGCATTGTGGCCAGGCAGCCGCAAGATGAATGGCCACTTATTGCCAAAGCTGGTTGTGCTCAAGTTCTGATGGTCAATTTTGATAGCCATTGTTGAGATATTGAAATGTAACGTCAAACTGAGGCCAAATTTAGATTGATCGATAGATAACTAGATAGCTAAACGAACCCAAATTAACTTGCCAAAGGGCAACAGGTAGCAGACCGAGCTAATTAATAAGTATACACTTTGAGGGGAATAACAAGTTGGGATATATGAGAAGTAAAGCATACTTTATAACGTTTTATTTAACGCGTTCTAGAATTGGCCTTGTGTATACTTAAGAAATTAAAAAATAATATGCAAGTGTTTAGTTTGTACTCAGTTTCTGTTTTACATATATTTCTTTCCCTTTTCTAATTTAAAAAAATATAATTATGAATAATATAATAAGTAAAGTAAAATTAATTTTCATAATAATATTCCGCGCTTCTATTTATAAATTTTTTATAATTTTGCAAAATATGAGCACTATTTATAAAAAGAAAACAATTAAATATTTATTTATATGTTTATGTATTTTAATAGGCCAAAAGCTCACATACAGCACTATATTTATCTTAAGACTATCTGCCAAAAAATTGATCTAAAAATTTTAATATATGTATAGATGAGCACATTAGTTAACCAATTCTATGATAACATGTTATCGTATTTTTTATATACAATATCCTTAAGCCTACAAGACAAACGACCTTTAAGTAAACAGTTTTGTTGAGCGCAATCCTTATCTCAGCTGAAAACTGTCCTCAGGGGTTTGACCCCGGACACCCAGGCACACGCACACCCCTCTCGCTGGGTCCATTTCTGATTGTAAGCGCACTCCCATGTCGCACATAATCCAACGCAGCTGTGGAAGAAGCTGACGAAGAGGAAGAAAAAGGAGAAGCAGACGCAGAATCCCAAATCCCCTATACCGAAAACTAAATCGCCTTTAATTTGCTCGCTCATTTCGACGCTCAGTTTGAGCTCTGCGCTGCGGGCTTACCGCAGGAGAAGGGATAGGAGTGGTGTGGGCGCGGGGTTTGTGGAGTGTCGAGTGTGGGGGTGGTTCTTTGGTTTATGTGTTGTGTGTGTGGATCTAAGCATTTGACATGGTGTGAACACGCGCATAAGGCCATTTCAATGGTTTTCAAATGCACGACAACTGGCGGGGGGGTTGGGTTGCCCCCAGGGCCCGTTTGCTGTGGGGGGAGCGTTCCATCTGTTTCGCATGTGTGTGTGTGTGTGTGTGCACAATTGGTTGGCAATTTATTTAAATATCGGCACGCAGTTGGAAACGCAATGCCAACTGGAATTTCATGCCAAGTGAAACACATTTCAGCGAAAATAAAACGAAACAACAGCAGCAACAACTGAGAAATTTCGGCTGCCGAGCAAGCTGCCAAAAAGGAATTTTTCAGCTGCCGCCGGCAGCAGCAGCAGCAGCAGCGCGACAGCGTCAGAAGCGAAGGAGGGAGGCTGCGACAGCGACAGCGACAACGACAGCAGCTGATGTTAATAGCCCAGCGGGGCCAAATGCCGGCTGCTGCCAGGCGAAGTAAAAGAGAAGAAGTGCAGACTGCGGCGATGTCTGGGCAGGCAGAGTTCTTGTTGCTGTTGTTGCTGTTGTTCCATCGGCAGGCACTGCGATAAGCCAATGGCATCGGGTTGGGGTGTGTGTGAGCAGCTGAACAGCTGTTTGTGACGCGAACAACAACTGCGCCGGCGCCTTGCAAAATGCAGGCGAACGCAGCCGAGCCGAGCCGAGACACGAAGCTGCATCGAAGTAACGAACGACGAAAACGAAACATGTGCACGACTACCTGAGCAATTTGAAACTGAAACGGCGCTCACAAACAAATTCAACTTTCAACTGAGCAGACGTCACACAGCGGCAGCAGCAGGCAGCACCAGCTACAGCAGCAGCACACAGAAGCAGCGTCGCAGCGTTTCTCTCAATTTCGTCTTGTGTGTGAATTTTGGGATTCGGCATTCCATAGCCGCTATTCCCAACGCGTGGCTTCAGTCGTTTGGCATTGGCCCGACATGCCGGTACAAGCGTCGCGTCTCTGTTTTCGTTCACGCCAACAATTGTTGTCGTTCGCGTCGCGTTCGCGTCTACAAATAAGTATTAAATAAATAATATAGAAAATTAATTAAATGATGTGCAAGTTAATTGTGACGCAATACGACTTGTTCATTGCTATTGGTTGCTAGTCAATTACGCCCATTGCAGGCGGCGCGCGCGCGTTTTTTAGTGGGTGTCAACGTCAAATGTATCTCAAAGATACGCAAGCAATGCAGCAAAACATTTAAGTGCAGAGCCACAACAACAACACAAACCAAAGCAGTTATACGTACATTATAAAATACCAAAAATCGAAAATAATAAGAACACTAAAATCAACAGCCAAAATGGTAAGTCAATGAGCCACATGCAAAGTATCTGAAAGATGCACATCTGTTTTATGTGTGTCTGTGTGCGTTGTATCTCCTCCACCTACCCGAGCGCAACACATGTTGATTGTCCATGCCGCGATAACGCCAGCTGTCCCAGCCAATACACTCTCGAAATATATCTGGAATCTGGGCAGCTGCGCGGGCTGCTCTTTAAAAATATCTCAAATACGTCGCATCTGTTTTTTATTTGCGCAAATGTTTGGCCCAAACAAAAAGCTACAAACGCTGCTAATACAAATTTGCCAAATTATGTGGGTATGTGTGTGTGTGTGTGTGTGTGTGTGTCTGTGTGTCTGTGTGTGAAGTGCGCCACATTTTTGCATTGCCACAAGACGAAATATCTCGTAGCAAATTCGTTTTGTCAGTTTCACGTGCGAAATTATAAATTACGAGTATTGTCCCAGCTTTAGCTTTTTGCCACAGTCACGTGGTGTGCTAGAGTATGTGTGTGTTTGTGTGTGTGTGTGTGTGTGTGTGGGGGGATAGTGGTCTAGTACGCTGCGGAAGTGGCTGGCAGCCAATGGTTTGGCCGCCGTCTGTTTCTGATGGCCTTGGACTGAGAATCGGGGAATCGGAGAGTCTCAACTGCAAATAATTGCAGCTGGCTGCCATTTCAACTGCCGCTGTCTGCTCTATATCAGAAGGCAATATCCAAAAGTTTTGCCCACCGAAATTCACCAATGAAATATGACAACAGACGCACAATTAAATATAATACATATGTCACACAGTTCTGCACGATATAATTATGGTAATTTGTGTGAATAATTCGTAGGAAATGTCCTTTACCTTAAGCTATGTTGTCAATATCCCAATAAGTAGGTCCCGAGAAACTGCTAATTAGCCAAGTAGTTTAGCAGAGAAGACTTATTCCAATGTATGTTTGTTTAGTAATCGGATAGTTTATATCTTTTTTATTTTGCTGCTCAAAATTTTTAGATCACTTGTTAGATCACTATCAATCATTAAGCTGATATATATGTTCCTTAAAATACTCAAGTTTTATATTAATGAGCTTTTGCCAGTTATATCAGTTTATTATTAAACATGGTATTTAACGACAAGATGTTTTGTTTAATAGATTTTTAAATACGATCAAGTTTTTCTATTAACTCTAGGTCTATATAATGAATAATTTTTTTCCGTTGATCTAATATAAATAAAACGGGTAGCTGAATTAAAAAAAAAAACTAAATTGAAGGCTCAAGCTAAACGTAATATTAATGTTTTGGAAGAATGTTATTAAATTCCATTTTTATTATAAATTATTTAATTTGTATTTTTTGCATTTTTTACGTAATATTCGATTAAGTCTCATCACAGTAATAATTTATAAAAACATATTTCATATTATATTTTTAATTTATTTTAATTGTTTTTCTAACAGTATAAAACGTCAAACAGTTATAACAATTGATTTTACTTAATTGTGTAATATAATTACTATTCGATTTTAATTTGCCTGTTTTTTATTGTTTTTCATTTAACAATTTTTTGAGGAGTCTTTAAATATAAAGAAAATTTTTGTTAAGAATGCTTTTTTTTTAATCTTTAAAAATTTATTTGCAATGTGAATACGACACATTTAATTATAATTATACAAACTAAAAAATATAATTATATTCACAATTATGAGCCACCGTTGCACATTTATTTTAAGAGTGCGTTAAGTTGTTAAATTTATTAACTGGCAGTTAAAGGAATTCGTTAAGCTCGCACGTGCCAAATATCTGACAAAAAAAAAGCGCCAGATTGCAGCTGGCTGAATATTTATGTTCAATTTAAAAGCGGCTTCTAACCAATTTTCCCATCCAGCACACAGCTGGGCCTGCTGCACTAACAGCTGCTGTTGCTGTTGCTGCTGCTGCTGCTGCTGTTGATGTTGCTGCCTGCATGACTCAGAGGCAACTCACCTGGTCCTGCGCGTCTCAGCCCGGCCTTGACTAGGCGGCAGCTGTTGCGGACCGCCTGCCAAATGATCTGCACTTGTGCACCACAGCGCGGAAGTGTGTGTGTGTGCGATCGTGTGTGTGCGAGCGAGATAGCGTGGCCAGCGGCTGAACCAGCTGCTGCTTTGCCTTTTGGCCTGAATCGTCTGCCTGTCGATGGTTTTTTTTTTTCTGTTATTTTGCCTGCCGTCTGTGCGTCTGTCATTGACACGACACCTGCGTAAACATTTTAACAGCTTGCGGGCTCAGCGAGAGCTCTGCTCCACATACCCTACAAATGAGCATGGTAACAATTGCATAACGTTTGATCGTTTGTTTAAAATTGCTGAATTAAACTGTTAAACTGATTACTTTATTAATTCCATTATGCTAGCTCATTAAAAATACGAATATAGTTAATAATAGAGATATATTAAACGTAAATCTTAAAATAATTTAAACAAGCATAATAAAAAAAGAGTATTTAATTATTATAAAACATACACATTTGAATAAGGAGTCAGATCAGTTTCCAGGGAACAGAAATTAAAAAATAAAAAAATCTTAAAAAAAATTTTTTAAATTTTA